>JAXQQM020079137.1:0-16268 GCA_034641835.2 Pinus albicaulis
TATCTCTTGTTCTAAACAAAGAAATTAATTTTGAATGGGACCAATCTCTTTCAGAAGCTGACACAAAGATAAGAATAATGTAGGAACACCATGTAAAATTTCAGCATGAAAGCATCAGACAATTAAGAGACCGCTTACTGTAAAGAGGGCCGATTCAAATAATATATCATAGAAATCAGATATCAGGAAGTGAGTGCAGTGAGGAAACATAAGAAGATATTAGTTGGTATGAGACTGATACCCAGATACACAAAATAACCATATAAGGGCGCACCAATCTACGAATCCTTATATGACAATGGCGTTTTAAAAGCACCCTCCTCAAGCAACTAATATAGTAGAAAGTATGGAAAGAGTGAACGTGGAACAGTATATCATGACTAGGCCTATTTAAAGCGCTTGACTAATCCCAGAAAGGGCACCACTTAAGATGAATCCTTACTGCAAACTAGTGAGCCACTCGCATTCTAGAACATGATACAAGAAGACAATTTGCATGAAGGAGATATTGTATTAACACATAAGAGAAATTACATAATGTGAGACACCAGAGACCAAAATCCTCAATACAGTTATAACCCCTCCTCACTGAGACCCTACGGGCTCTGAAACTTCATACATAAATGTTACAAAATGTATACAGAAGCCTTCTCGCTGCACAGTTTGCTGACAGAAATCCGGAACCTTTACAATGTCTTCTTTTTTGGTCTTTATAGGAGTGATGGAGAATTCTAGAGGAGGAGGTAGCTGAAACACAATTAATGACTCAATTTGAATAAAATGGCGGAAAACATTCGCGCCCACTCTATGAATGACTAACTATTAATGACTGTACTAAAAAACTTGTCCATGAAATAAATGTTGGGAGATAAAATCTCCTTATATACAAGATAGAAATAATAAAATATATACAATATATTGCCTCCGGCTGAGGGAACATCTACTGCCGTAAGAGATTTGAAATAATCTGCATTTCTATAATGTACTCTCGGCCCTTGGCTTTGGATTTGAATCCTGGATCGTTAATGCGGGGCGAATTTATCAGGAGGGTTCCGAGAATCCATATCTATGTCTTCTTTAATGGCGGTCACCTCTCCCACCTACCCTCGGCTTCTTCTTTTAATTTCGCCAGCAAAATATGTCCTTTGTATGCTCCTGATCTTTGCAACGGAGGCGGCAAGTTAAAGCGCCTACTAAGCCATTTTAAAACCTGCACAACCCGCAAAACATTAGAGGAAATTGATTCGGTGACAGGGAGTGTGGATACAACAGCTGCCATGGAATCGGTGATACGGACTAGGCGAAATGTTGAGATGATGCAGGGTGACAGGAAACGCATGAAAATAATGGAGAAATAGAGGGTGACAATGTAGAATACAATGGAGCGATAATGAACGAACGGGGCAAAGGTTCATAAAATATGACACGTCACCAAAATATATGAATGGTGGAGGAGGCACATGGCGTACACTTGTGAATTATGATGACACGACCGCAGGAGGAGGGACCCAAATCGGAAATCGCAATCGGAAGGTGGAGCGGGGAGGCCGGGGTGGCACATTTTGGAAGTTCCGATTGCGATTGGGGGCAGGACTGCGATTGACCCAGGGCCGTTCGATCTCAGAACAAGAGCAACGGCTACACTTGCATTGGAGGGTAATAAAACGGTGGGCCATGAAATACCGCCGGTCTGTTGTGCGTGGGCCCTCCATATAAGTTGATTGCCGCACCGTTGATTTGGGCCAGATCAGATGGCCAGCATTGCGCCCGATCGTTAAGACAATAGGCTCCTTCTTGCTTTGAATTATGGTTTTTAGACTCGGGTCATATGGAAGCCGAAGCGGGAGGGCATCAAACTCTTTAGGGACTAGGCCCGATTATTTAATTTTGGGTTTTGAACTATTGTAAAGCAGATTTTCGAGCGGAGATAGTAATATCAAGCAGGGTCATGAGATTTTAGGCCACGGCAGAGGTTAAGAATGGATTTGAATGAGACAGCGGGGCAAAATTCACAGGCAGAGGTGAATATGTACAACATCGGCTCCATATGGGGACGACATGTTCGTCCTAGGGCATGTCGAGAACACGCAGACCATTAAATATTTCATCTTATTTTTTAATTCCCCTACGCTTCTTACTTCAGGTAATTATCAGCATTCTTTTCCTTTATAAAAATAAAAGCCAAAACAAACTATATACAATATATACAATCAGGCATTCCCAGCCCGAGTCAGAATTGAAAATAAGGCTTGAGGAACTGGCCATTCACGGGTGCATCCAACAAATCACCCTGTAGATTTTCTAAAGTAAAGGTGTTGTTTCTTCCCAGCTTCACTATTTTGAATGGCCCGAACCACAATGGATCAAATTTAGCATGTTTGCCCTTTTCTGCTCTGCGAACATCCCATCTAAGAACCAGGTCTCCAACTTGAAAATTCCTATCCTTCGCGTGCTGATCAAAGAAATTCTTCATTTTTTCCTGGTATTCTATCAATCTCTGATCTACCTGGTTCCTTGTTTCCTCCAATTCTACCAGCTGATCAATTCTTCGGATCATGTCATCTGGTTCTTCCTGGTTCTCCTGCATAAAACGTGCCACTGGCAATGCCAATTGCAAAGGCAACACTGCAGCCCGTCCATACACCAGCTCATAGGGTGACTTTCCTGTTGCTCTTTTGCTGGTTATCCTATTTTCCCATAGAGCAAACTTTAATTGAGAGTCCCAGTTTTCTGATTTTCAGCTATTGTCTTCTTCAGGGCTCTCACCAGGGTTTTATTGGATGACTCTGCTAGACCGTTTCCCTGTGGCTAATATGCAGTAGAATGAGTCAGGATGATGTTATATCTTTGGCAGAATTTTACGAACCTGGCAGACTTGAAAGCCTGTGCATTGTCAGTTACAATTCTTGCAGGACAGCCAAACCTAGATATGATATTATCTTCTATAAAATTCATTATTACAGCATCTGTAGCTTTTCTGGTAGGTGTGGCTTCCACCCATTTCGTGAAATAGTCTGTGGCTGTTAATATCCATTTATGTTGGCCACTCGATGGGGGATGTATCTCACCTATAAAATCCAATCCCCACTTCTGAAATGGTTCATTTACATGAATAGGGATCAAGGGCAATGCTGCTAATTTCTGCCTTTCTGCAAATCTTTGGCATTTGTCACACGATCTGACCCAAGCAAAAGTGTCTGAATACAATTTTGGCCAGTAAAAACCAGCCTTCAAGATTTTATGAGTTGTAGCCCTCCAGCTGTAATGTCCTCCACATATCCCCTCATGAAATTTTGTCATTACATTCTGCACTTCATTCTCTGTGAGGCATAAAAGTAATATGCCTAGAGGGTCTCTCCAATAGAGCTGCCCATTGGCAATTGCATATTTCTGAGATTTCATCCTTACGGCTCTGTATTTCACTTTGTCGCATCCTGAAGGACGGCTAAGTGTTAACAGGTATTCGTCTAATTCTTTATACCATGGACTAGTCAGATATTTCATATGTATATTTTGAGTAGCCATCTCTAGTCCATGTTTCTCTTCTTCTTTTTCTGATTCTTCATTTGCTACCACGGACAGATTAATGCCCAAAGCTTGATGATTTGATTCAGATAACATCTTGGCCAGTCCCTGTCCTTTCACCAGCTTAGTAGGCCTTATATCCAAATCATACTCCTGAATTTTTGCAATCCATCTTCCCCTTCTGCCTTCGCTGTCTCCCTAAACTAGAATGTCTTTTACAGCTGTTGTGGGAACATAAGCAGTAATATGAGATTGCAAAATATAAACTCTAAAAGCTTTAAGGGACTTTACCAGGGCATATGCCTACTTCTCCAATATATTATATTTCAATTCAGCATCATACAACACCTGACTGAAGAATGCTATGGGCTGTTCATATCCCTCTTCATTTTTCTGCAATAATACTCCAGCAATGGTATGAGGTGAAGCAGATGAGAAAATCATAATTAGTTTTTTGTAATCTGGTCCTGCTAGCACAGGAGCTTCAGCAAATGCCCGTTTTATTCTTTTAAATGCATCTCTAGACTCCTGGGACCATTTGACTTCACTATCCTTCTTCAACATATTGGTTATATGCCTAACTATCTCAGCATAGTTAGGAATAAATCTTCTTAAAAAATTTATTCGCCCCAAAAATACCTGTACTTCTTTCCTATTCCTGGGCAGAGGAATGCTGTTTATAAAGGTTCCCCATGGTGTAGTAAATGCAGTTTTCTTCTGGTCTTCTGGGAACACAGCTACCTGATTGTAGCCCGAAAACCCATCCATCATTGACATTCTGGATGCTCCCACTACTTTCTGCAGGATGTAATCCATTTTAGGCAGTGGATAATTGTCTTTCAGAGATGCCCTGTTCAAATTTCTGAAGTCTACGCATAGCCTTATTTCTCCATTCTTCTTCCTAACAGGAACAAGATTTGCTACCCATTCAGAGTATCTTAGTGGTACAATTATCTTGGCCTTCAGTAATTTCTTAATCTCTTTTTCAATCGAGGGAAGCAGTAAGGGGTTTATCTGCCTGAGCTTCTGCTTGTATGGCTTTGCATCTTCCCTCAGTGGAATCTTGTGCTGTATTATATTTACATCAAAATTTTTCAGGTCCTCATAGGACCAAGCAAATACGTCTTTGTAAGATTGAAACAATTTCAAATATTTTTCTCTATATCCTTCTAGGACTCTTTTGGATAATTTAACAATTTTGGGGTCAGTGGAAGTACCCAGATTCAAATCTCCCACTTGATCTTCTTCTGCTGCTTTGTTTGGCTACAAAGGAACATCATCTTTATTGAATAACCTTTCTAGAGGTACTAGGCCTATAGGTATAACATTTCCTTTCAGCTGTAGCACTTTATTACCTGCTATTCTTTCTTCCCATTTACTTTCTGCAATATTTCCAACTTCTTCCTCCCCATCATCATCAATCTCCGTATTGGAGAATTCTCCCACAGTTTCCATAAATCTTTTCATTTGTTCATCATCTTCGAATACCTGCCAATGCTTTATATTATCTGGAATGGATGGTCTGTACCATACCTCCACTTCATATCTTAGAAGCGGGTTCTGAGGAGGACGAAAGGTACTGGCAGCTACAACGAGAGAGTCTGCTATTCTATTTTGCTCCCGGGATGTAAACTGTATGTTAAACGCTGAGAATAAATTTTCTATCATGTCCCATACTTCATTTCTATATGATCTAAGCCGTGGATGCTTGGTCTGACATTCATTTTTAATCTACCTTACCACCAGCTCAGAGTCTCCAAACACTTTTAGACAATGGATGCCCATACTCTTGGCTGTCTGGAGTCCCAATAATAGTGCTTCATATTCAGCTACATTGTTTATAGCCTCATACTCCAATTTAAAAGACAGCGGCACCCATTTCCCTGTAGGGGAAATTAATAATACCCCAGCTCCATTGCCTTCTCTTGAATTAGCTCCGTCAAAATGCAAAGTCCAAAGTCCTGATTCCTGATCTTCTTTAGGCTACTCAGCTCGAATTTGACCAAAAAGGGGCTCATGTGCATAATCCTGATTTTCTTCCAACATTAAGCATGAAAATTCTCCCTCTTTGTTATAAACTGGAGAATTATCTGAGCAGTCGGCCTTAGTTACCATCTTGACAAATCTAGTCTCCCTGTATAACCTCCTTTCTTGACCTCCAAAGACTGGGACAGTTGCATACGTTAGATCCAATTTGATTGATCCCCCAATCTTGGTACCCCAAGACCTTGACAGCAGCATGCCAAAGCGAGCTGGGATATCGGCAACCACAATGTCCATGACCACACTTTTTGCTGGGATTTGAGCCAAATTGACCACTAAATCTTTAATCATTCCCAAGCACTTAACCCTTTTAGAATCAAATGAATATAAATCTTTATATGGTCTTGTAATTTGCAGCCCTAGTTGCTCCATGACAGACAAAGGCATAAGATTATGGGAAGCCCCAGAATCTAACATACAATTATGTAACAGCAGGTCATGAATGACTAGGGATACATAAAAAGGAGGAGTAGAAGGGTCTATCTCCTCGACATGTGGGCCAAAGACTACCATGGGTATCTCTTCTTGAAGATTTAAACTATCAGGTGGAATGGGTAGCTCAGGAGGAAGTATGAAAGAGGTAACTTGAGACTGATACGCAGGCTGTTTTAATAACTCAGTCAGAGGGACATGAATCTTAATCTTCTCAAGTTCTTTTTGCAAATTGAAAGCAGATGGGAGCTTTTCTATCACAATCTCTTTGGAATCCTTATTTTCGACTGAAGATTTAATTTCTTTTGACACTGGCTCAGCATTAGGAGGACCAACTATTTTAGAAGAGGAGGGAATCTGATCATTAGACTGCAAGGGGGTATTCAGAAGGTTCTTACCTTTTTCGGCATTCTTCTTTGTTGTTGGTTCCTTCTGAGCGGATGTTTCCTCTCGAGGTGATTCTTCTTCTTGCTCCTGAGTTCTGGTCCTCTTCCTTGAGGATCTGAGATCATATTTTACATTGAACTGTGCTTCCATGAAATCAGCAAATTGCTTGCAGTAATGGTCAATCTATGCTTCTTCGTCTTCTTCTTGCAGGGGGCACTCCATATCATCATTATTTGAAAAAGTTAGATTTGAATCTTCTAATCCGTAAGCTGTATCTCCAGTGGGGTCGTCTTCTGGTCCTTCAAGGTACAAGGGATGAGGCACCTGATCTTGCTGTTCTTTCGCTTCCCTTGGCAATATCTGCAACGGAGGCTTTCTGTACTGAGGATTATATCCTCTGTTTGGAGCATTATAATAGTTCTTGGGAGCTGTGTTCTTAGCTTCCAGTTCTAGCTTGACCATCTTCTTTATCATCTTTCTTATCTCATCGATTTTATCTGAATCCTTTTCTTGATTAGAGGTAGAAACCTCTTCTTTGCCTTTTCTTCTAGTTTCCTATTCAATTTTTCCTTTTAACTTCCCAGTGGCAGCAAAATTTGCCTCCAACTCTAGAGCATTTGTCTGAGCATCATCCAGGGTGACATGCATTCTTTCCCGCAGAGAGAAACCGAAATCAGAATCAAAAGCTGCTATGAAAACAACTTTGGCAGCAGCTTGTTGAGGTTTCATATCGGCAGGAAGGTTCAGATATAATTTATTAAACCTTTTGATAAATTCTGCCACTCCCTCATTGTGTTTCTTCTTTAGCATATTGAATTCAACGAGGCACTGCCCTTGGTCTTTCTTTTCTCCCCACTTCCTGAGAAAATCATTCTCCATCTGGTCCCAGGTGGTGATTGACTGGTTTGCCAATGTCTTGAACCATTTTTGGGCTTCACCTTCCAAGGATTGCACGAATAACCTCAGGAACACATCCAGATGTTCAACATTTAAGTTCTCTGCAAAAGAGTAGAAGGTCTCGAGGTGCTTCTGAGCATCAACTTCATTTTCACCATTAAATCTTGGCAAAATCTTCAAGTAATCTTGTGGCATATCATTTAGCACTTGGGGCAAGGCCAGAGGAGCGTATTTGTTCAAAAGAAATGCAGGGGCATTGTCCATTGGGGGAGGCAGGGGTTGCACAACAATTTGAGATACAGATGAAGGGAGAGGGGTAGGAGGAAGCGGAGTATGAATAAAAATGGGAATATATTGCACATAAGCCTGAGGTGTAGATGGGAATAATTCACGGTTAACAGCAGCTACTTCTGTGACCTCTTTAATTTCTTCAGCCTCGAAAGCAGGATGAGATTCTCCTTCAATCCAGGTATTTCCTCTACGTGGAGTTTCTGAGTAAAACTCGGGTTTTTCTGTTCTAACTTCTTGAGAAGAAGAGGGCGGATGATCTTCAACGGAATATTCAGAGTTTTCAGAACGAACTGAATTCTTCTCTTTCCAACCTCTTTTATGAAAGATCTTCTCCAGGTCAGACATGGGTGTTTTCGGCTGTGAGGTATCTGACCTCAAATGGGGCTTCCGGGAAGCCAGGACTTCCGATAAAATTTATCAAATAAAGACCAGTAAAGTCGCCAAGGTGAGAAATCTGCAACTCTTCACCTCTCTGTGCTCACCTGATTAGAGAGTGAATATGAGATGTCGGACCCAGGGAAACAGAAATTCTTGAATTCATTCCCCGGCAACGGCGCCAGAAAGATGTTGTGGATGATTTTGTCACCCCCCTAGAGACAGCCTAGAGTTGCCATAGACCAGTGCCTAGGACATCTGAATATAGCAAGGAGTCCATTTAGTTTGGGTTGTTAGTCCAAGAACTCACTTACTATCTCTTGTTCTAAACAAGGAAATTAATTTTGAATGGGACCAATCTCTCTCAGAAGCTGACACCAAGATAAGAATAATGTAGGAACACCATGTAAAATTTCAGCATGAAAGCATCAGACAATTAAGAGACCGCTTACTGTAAAGAGGGCCGATTCAAATAATATATCACAGAAATCAAATATCAGGAAGTGAGTGCAGTGAGGAAACATAAGAAGATATTAGTTGGTATGAGACTGATACCCAGATACACAACAGAACCATATAAGGGCGCACCAATCTACGAATCCTTATATGACAATGGCGTTTTAAAAGCATCCTCCTCAAGAAACTAATATAGTAGAAAGTATGGAAAGAGTGAACGTGGAACAGTATATCATGACTAGGCCTATTTAAAGCGCTTGACTAATCCCAGAAAGGGCACCACTTTAGATGAATCCTTACTGCAAACTAGTGAGCCACTCGCATTCTAGAACATGATACAAGAAGACAATTTGCATGAAGGAGATATTGTATTAACACATAAGAGAAATTACATACTGTGAGACACCAGAGACCAGAATCCTCAATACAGTTATAACCCGTCCTCACTGAGACCCTACGGGCTCTGAAACTTCATACAGAAATGTTACAAAATGTATACAGAAGCCTTCTCGCTGCACAGTTTGCTGACATAAATCCAGAACCTTTACAATGTCTTCTTTTTTGGTCTTTATAGGAGTGATGGAGAATTCTAGAGGAGGAGGTAGCTGAAACACAATTAATGACTCAATTTGAATAAAATGGCGGAAAACATTCGCGCCCACTCTATGAATGACTAACTGTTAATGACTGTACTAAACAACTTGTCCATGAAATAAATGCTGGGAGATAAAATCTCCTTATATGCAAGATAGAAATAATAAAATATATACAATATATTGCCTGCGGCTGAGGGAAAATCTGCTGCCGTAAGAGATTTGAAATAATCTGCATTTCTGTACTGTACTCTCGGCCCTTGGCTTTGGATTTGAATCCTGGATCGTTAATGCGGGGCGAATTTATTTGGAGGGTTCTGAGAATCCATATCTATGTCTTCTTTAATGGCGGTCACCTCTCCCACCTACCCTCGGCTTCTTCTTTTAATTTCGCCAGCAGAATATGTCCTTTGTATGCTCCTGATCTTTGCAACGGAGGTGGCAAGTTAAAGCACCTACTAAGTCGTTTTAAAACCTGCAAAACCCGCAAAACATTAGAGGAAATTGATTCGGTGACAGGGAGTTTGGATACGACAGCGGCCATGGAATTGGTGATACGGACTAGGCGAAATGTTGAGATGATGCAGGGTGACAGGAAACGCATGAAAATAATGGAGAAATAGAGGGTGACAATGCAGAATACAATGGAGCGATAATGAACGAACGGGGCAAAGGTTCATAAAATATGACACGTCACCAAAATATATGAATGGTTGAGGAGGCACATGGCGTACACTTGTGAATTATGATGACACGACCGCAGGAGGAGGGACCCAAATCGGAAATCGTAATCGGAAGGTGGAGCGGGGAGGCCGGGGTGGCACATTTTGGAAGTTCCGATTGCGATTGGGGGCAGGACTGCGATTGACCCAGGGCCGTTCGATCTCAGAACAAGATCAACGGCTACACTTGCATCGGAGGGTAATAAAACGGTGGGCCATGAAATACCGCCGGTCTGTTGTGTGCGGGCCCTCCATATAAGTTGATTGTCGCGCCGTTGATTTGGGCCAGATCGGACGGCCAGCATTGCGCCCGATCTTTAAGACAATAGGCTCCTTCTTGCTTTGAATTATGGTTTTCAGACTCGGGTCATATGGAAGCCGAAGCAGGAGGGCGTCAAACTCTTTAGGGACTAGGCCCGATTATTTAATTTTGGGTTTTGAACTATTGTAAAGCAGATTTTCGAGCGGAGATAGTAATATCAAGCAGGGTCATGAGATTTTAGGCCACGGCAGAGGTTAAGAATGGATTTGAATGAGACAGCGGGGCAAAATTCACAGGAAGAGGTGAATATGTACAACATGGAGGTTGTAGATGTGTATTATATTTCTAAATAAATGGCCTGATTAAACATAAATCTTTCTCTTGTTGTTTAGTTGAGATAGAGTGCTATTTAGCATAGGGTGTTCCTGATCGGGAATCCCACCTATTCCATTGAGGAGCTCTTAGAGGAGTCTTGCACAACATTTTCCACTATCTCACTTAAGTCCGAGCTTCTTATTTCAACTACAATGTAGATCCTGTTGAGGGTTTGGTTGTTTTTGCAAGTTGCAACAAGTGGAGACTAGATCTCTAGATCTAGGCCATTTCATTGCTCATTTTCGATGGAGGAGGTTTATACTTCATTGGGAGGACAATATTGAAGGGCTTTGAGCTCATTTTTAGATTTTGGCATCAATCCAACCTTATTTTGATCCCTACAGCACATTTTACTTCCAGATCTACGTTATTTCTGTAGGAGGAGTTGCAGGGTGGTTTAGCACACCATTTGGAGAGCTGATTTTCAAGTGATGGGGATATGTTTTTCACTTTGAGGATCTATTGGAGGAGGTTATTTTATTGGTCATATTAGATCAGACACACTTTCCAAAACTATATTTTTTAGTAGATTTACAGTCTTAGATCTCAGATCTACAACTTCTACTTGGTGTTTTGTTGAAAACCCTTGAGGGGTTCTTTAGAGGAGCTTGTATAGTGCATAGATCTGATATAGATCTATCCTTTAAGGCACATATCAACTCTAGATCTTATGTATAATCAATTTCTGTTGCAGAGCTAATAAAATAACATTTTAAGGGTTTTCCAGCTTTTATATATGGTTGGAACACCTCATATTGAGGGATTTTGTTCATTGGAGGCTTGTATTTCTTGTTATGCATCTTATGGCCAATTTCTTATCTAAATTTTGCTGTTGTAATAACATATGAAAGTTATCCATATTTGCCTATTTCTTTATAAATGATGATCTGCAATTTTGTTCCAACATTTTGCACTATATTCCTGCTTTTCCCATTTGGGAATATTACAGTGGTATCAGGGCATAATCTTGGCACATCCTATGCATTCTAAAAGCCAACATGTCATTGGAAGAAGGAGAGCCTCTTACTGATAGAGAGAAGAGGTATCAAAAGAGAAGACATAGAAGGTTTGATTATACAGATGAGAAAGAAGATAAGGGTTAAACCCCTTTATTTGGAGGTGAATATGAAGAGAAGGAGTTCCCTAAGATCCTTCTTAGAGACATGCAAGACATTTCTAGAGAGATAAAAGAGATGAGGATGGATAGATTCAAGGAATCCCCTAAAGGATTTCATCATGGATAAGGCTCTGGCATGTCTCATCACTGGAATGATCAACCAATGCATCAATCACAAGCTTCCCAAGGCTCTACCCGGCCTACATTTTGGCTGTGGGAAATGAAAGGTTTCAAGAGAAAGAATCCCTTGAAGACTATTTTATGGAGTATGAATCTCAAACTCAAAGGTTCAAAGATCACTTGAGTTTTCAAGAGTTTTTTCAAATAAAGGACAATACAAGACCAAGGCATCATCATAGAAGTGGTGGATTCATTCAGAATAATGATCAACATCACACTATGGGTAGATTCTTTTTACCCAATTTTGATGGGTCATCCAAGTGTAATGCCAAATATTGGGTAGAAAAAATTGACATCTATTTTCAATTGAACAAGGTTCCAAAGATGGAGCCCATTAAGATTGCAGTGCTTCACCTTGAGGGTGAAGCACATGACTGGTAGTTCCATGGCTTGTCTACATTGGGTCATGCCAATGTGACTGCTTATTCAGAGTTCACTAGAAGTCTGGTGGAAATATTTGATAGAAGAGATCCTGAAGCACCATTCATGAGCCTTGCAAAGTTGAAACAATCAGGTAATGCAAAAACTTAAATCTCTGAATTTTTAAGACTTTCTGTTATGGTCCATGATTGGTCTGCAGCAAGAAGGGTGTACATGTCATTGATGGGTTAGATGAACCTCCTCATTGGTTGGTTAAGTATACCAAGTCCACTACCCTACATGATGGCATTGAAAGGGCTAGGGACCTTCAATATGCCTTTCGAAAAGCAAAGGAAACATTTCATCATAATCCCTCTTTTCCGTCAAAGGGAAAAGAAGAAAAGGTTGCTCCTTCAAAGGAGAGCTCATATAAAAAACCTCTTGATGATGATGTCCAGAGAGATATAAGAATAAGGAGGCTTTGCTTCACTTGCCAAGAATCTTGGGCACCTGGACATAGATGTGCAACTAGAAAAAAATATTACATAGAGTGCTTCTCAGATGATGAGGAGGACAAAGAACATGAACCAAGAAGAGGTCACAACGCTAACATTGCAAAAGATGAACCGACACCATCAAGAGATGGGAATGGAGAATTTTTTCCCATTGGATGGGCTCTTGCATCATTAAGAGGAGTACCTAAGTACTTGACCTTAATATTTCAAGGTTCCATCTTGAATCAGAGGGTTTCTATTTTGGTTGATAGTGGGGCTACCCACAATTTTATTGATGCCCAACTAGTGCAAAGGAGGGAAATACCAATGATGCTTTTGAGGGATTTTCTGCTTTGGTCCTAGAAGATAGAGCTATGCAATGAATGCATTATGTTCCATCATTATCAGTCACCATGGGAGCATACACATTGATTAATCACTTCTTTTTGGTTGACATACCTGACACCAGTGTGATATTGGGTGCTCAAGGGTTGATTACTTTGGGAAAAGTCACCACTGATTAGGAGGCTTTGCAGATGGAATGGGTGGATAAAAAGAGTAGTAAGACTCAAATGGTCAAAGGCATGCACACATATCCATCACATGAAACTTCCACATAGAAATCAAAGATGGATTTCTGCAGTGGAGGCAAGGACCTTACAGTCCCATCTATTATGCTTATCAGATTACTGTATGGGACACTATTATTTAGTGGAAAACCACCTGGGAGGCCACTTGATTCATATTTTGTGGGATATATCTCACAACATGATGCTCCAAGCATATATCTAGGAGGGATGGGAGCATTATAATACCATGAAACAACATTGAGAGTCTTGGGTAGGATCAAGGAGGAGGGAGAAATCCTCCCAACATCAACATTACTCACTCTCATTTCAGATTCTCCGCTGTGGGAGGATAAGCATGGGAGGGATGACCTTCCAACATTTACCTTGGGAATGGGATATTTCAAGGAGGAGAGCATCCATATGACAAACATTTCTCTTGATAGATCATCAACATTGTCACTATGGGAGATTGATCCATATTGGAAATCCCAACTGTTGGTGGATTATTCCAAGGATCTTCACACATGCATGATACTTGATGACCAGCTACATGAAGAGGGCTATTTAGTCCAAGAAGGAGTCATCTATTATCATGGTAGGATATTCTTATCTATAGCCTCCAATCTCAAGGAGAAGTTACTACAAAGAGCTTATTAAGAGTTCTTTTTCATCCATACATATTCCATGAAGGCATACAACACTATCATGAGAAACTACACTTGGAAGGGTTTTGAAGGAGAAATATATCAGAATTTTCAAAGATGCATGAACCATGTGGAGTTGGGACATAAACATAACTCTATAAAGGAGTTAATTCAACCACCTCTTTCTTCTTTTGAGAGGGGAGATAGATCTATGCACCACTCCATTTGTTTAAGAAGGAATTTTGGTGAAAGATATGCTTGTGTACCTAATGTTTTATTTGATGAACATATGCATTATTTTACTATGTTTATGTAGGAGATAGCTCCAAGGAGGACACTATACCATATAAAATTCATGGCCAAATTTGGGCCACAAAAATTTCTGAACATGGCCACTCTCTTGGAGATCAAAGGGATATTTTGTATCATTGTGGGTGCACTCCTAAAGCACCAAACATATCTCACACTTTCTTCCATAGTGAGATGAATTGGGCAGCAAGTAAGTGGTGGGGAAACCACTTACCACATCATGATCTGATGTTGTCTAGATATGAACTGCGCTGGTTCCACATGTGGGACTATGACCCACCTCCATATGCATGAATTTCTGTTTGTATGTATTTGATTTTGATCCCATACATTGATGACGTGCTTATAATTTTTATGGGAATGTATGGAGGGAGGATGGGAGGTATGTATGTGCCCTATGGGATGGAGATTATCCATGTTCACTATGCTACATGTTTCAGGGAGAACATTGGGCAAACCCTGTTTGTTTCATTTGAGCTATTGTCTCCTTATGGGATGGATTATTTGCATCTCATGAGAACTTTGGAGGAGAAATTCATGGAGGGATGGATTGGTGAACACATAGCTTATGAGGGAACCTTATCACATGTTGGTGTCACCAATGATGGAGGTTTGCAGCACTCACCTTGTCAGTTGCTTGAGGAAAAGCAACATTAAGGAAGAGAGGACTGCAATATTCCCAATTAGTCATGAGCTAATTGGAAAATTAAATTTTGTTTTATTGCTTTTTTTAAATAATAAGATGGCAAATGAGGTCCAAAACTCTCCTTAATAATGAATAAATAAATGCCAAATGTGAAAGAGACAAAACTTGGTAGCTTAATTGAAGCACCCTTGGTGTGAAAGGGGTTGGATCACTTTGACTGGGTCAACCTTGACCAAATCAATAGCGTTGTCATGGAGGAGTGGCCATCAATGAGGGACAACGCAATTTTAGATGGAGATGCTTTGTGTGAATGTAGTGATATTTTTGGATGGGGCTTAGGGGTCGCATGCTCATATTCTATTTAAGGAAGAGGATGGAAGCCATATGGAGGTTGTTGATGTATATTATATTTCTGAATATATGGTCTGCTTAGAGGTATATCTTTCTCTTGTTGTTTAGCTGAGATAGAGTGTTGTTTAACATAGGGTGTTCGTGATCGGGAATCCCACCTCTTCCATCGAGGAACCCTTGGAGGAGTGTTGCACTACATTTTCCACTATCTGGCTTAAGGCCAAGCTTCTTCTTTCAACTATAGCATAAATCTTGTTGAGGGTTTGGTTGCTTTTGCAAGCTGCAGCAAGTGGAGACTAGATCTATAGGTCTAGGCCATTTCATTGCTCATTTTCAGTGGAGGAGGTTTTTACTTCATTGGGAGGAAAATATTGAAGGGATTTGAGCTCATTTTCAGATCTTGGTACCAGACCAACCTTATTTTGATCCCTACAATGCAGTTTACTTCCAGAGATGTGTTATTTCTTTAGGAGGAGTTGCAGGGTGGTTTAACACACCAGTTCGAGAGATTATTTTCAAGTGATGGGGATTTTCATTTCACTTTGAGGATATATTGGAGGAGGCTATTTTATTGATCATATCATATTAGCCACACTTTCCAAATCTATATTTTTCAGTAGATCTATAGTCTTAGATCTCAAATCTACAACTTGTACTTGGTGTTTTGCTAAAAATCCTTGAGGGGTTATTTAGAGGAGCTTGTATAGTGCATGGATCTGATATAGATCTATATTTTAAGGAACATATCAGCTCTAGATCTGATTTATAATCAACTATTGTTTCAGAGCCAACAAAATAACGTTGTAAGGGTTTTCCAACTTTTATATATGGTTGCAGCACCTCATATTGAGGGATTTTGTTCATTGGAGGCTTGTATTTCCTGTTATGCATCTTATGGCCCATTTCTTATGTACATTTTGTTGTTGTAATAAAATATGAAAGGTCTCCACATGGGCATATTGCTTTATAAATGATGATTTGCAATTTTGTTCCAACATTTTGCACTATATTCTTGCTTTTACCATTTGGGAATATTACACTTTGAAATGGATCAATTTATTTTGGACTTGGGATTAGATGCGAATTTACTACCCAAGAAAACTTGGTAGTGAATGGGAGAACCTAATTTGGAATGGTCCACTATCCAGTTGCAAATGGACAACCATCAGAAGATCATATCATTGGGAAGACTGTCAAAAATTGTTAGGTCCCTATATCACTAGTATAGCCCCTTATTATT
>JAXQQM020070141.1:0-11124 GCA_034641835.2 Pinus albicaulis
TATGAATACAATAATATCCTTGTTACACCATTTTTGGTCATCTAACCTATTATCATTAGATGGACCCAAGTACACCATGTAAGACCAATTTTACCCTAAGTAAAATTGCTTTCACTATGTTAAAACAGGAAACCCCAAAAGGAAATATTAAACAAACCTATATTTGTCTGATTTTCCTCGTGGAATAATTAATTAAACCATAATTTAATTATTATTCCCAGTCATGTTTAACCCAAAATCAAAGAAATTAATTAGATAAACCTTTATTTATCTTATTATTTTATGGGAATAATTATTTAAACCTTGTTTAGATAATATTCCTTGTTAAATATGACCAAATCACCCACAAATAATTAAATAAATCACTATTTATTTAATTATCTCTCAACCACTTCCTTAAATAATTAAATAAATCATTATTTATTTGATTATCTTCTAACCGCTTCCTTAAAAGATAAATAAATCATTTATTTATTTATTTTTGACAAATTAAGAGATTTGACCCAAGTCAAATACCTTTTCCCTCCAACAAATATAATAAAATATTCCATAAAAGTGGATCTAGATCTGGTTAACCCATGCACCAAGATCTAGAATGACCCAATATTTTGTTATAAATAGGAGGGTTTTTCCTACCATTCTTCACCTTTTGTTGCCTATTAGATCACTCTGGATCTATAAATTTGGTCACATATCTCCATCATTTGCTCCCATTGAGCTCTATTCTTTGCATTGGGTTTTCTACACCAACTAGAGAGAGAAATCTTAGATCTGAAGTGCTGAGGACTTCCAAGAACCCATCCCACTGAGGAGAATTGGATACGCCTTCTTGTTTTCCTCCCAGGTGCCCAATTAATATAAAAATTCTTTCAAAAATTGTTCTTGCCTTGTCTATTGGTATATGGAGCAAACCCTTGTTTTTTCTGCTTAATGTCTTTCCATGCATAGATCTGGTTTTTGCAGCTCTTTTATGTTTAACTAACCGCAGATCTGAAGATATTGGCAGCCACTTTTGTTGTTAGGGCTATTAGTTATGCGTAGCTAAAGTGGTCCTTTTTCGTACACTTCGACCAAGGATTCATACTAACAATCCTCACAACAAAATAATGTTGCATAATACAATAAAAAACAAAGGACACCATGGTTATGTGCCAAATGCATCAACAAATCATGCAGAAAACAAGTGTGAGAATCATTGTGAAAATAATTACCCATGTATACATAAACTCTTCAATCAATCTCTACTCCAACAACATCAAATCTGATATATTCTATCGCATGCTTTAGTTCTGCTCCATTCTCTACCATAAAATTCTCACTCACTAAAGCATCTATTCTCTTAACTAGGTATAAGGCATAATATCCTTCTCTGATACCTTCTCACTCACATACTAATTTCAACAACAACCACAAAACTCACAATGCAATAATATAAATCATGTATGTTAGAAAATTATATATTATGGATCAATGCAACACATAAAATATGCGGAAAATACAAGCACACAAAACACATAAAACTAGAGAGACATATATATACGTGGTTCACCCAGTTTGGGCTACATCCACCCCGAACAGCCAATCCTTCCTTTCTATTATCCAGCAAAAATGAAGAGACAAAACCTACAGCAGATCCGCTGTAATATCCTCTGTTCTATCTCACAATCTCCCTCTCTGTTTCTCGCTCTGAGAATACACATACATAATACACAGCCGCAATACAATACCCTCATATATACAAGGGGGTTGCCTTCTAGGGCAAAAAAAAAACCCTAATCTAAACATAACTTCTACCGTCAGATCATTTTCCTAATGAACGACCCAGATTGACTAGAAATTACTATACTTTTACGGGCAGCGATTAATTTACGGGCGGCGTTGGCGCCCCATTTAAGGTACAGGGGTCCAATGATGTGATACAAAGTAAACAAGATAATCAGGTTCCACACCCAACAATCTCCCACTTGGACACTGATTGTAGCAACTCCACTGCTGCTTCATTTGCTGGACAATGACTCCTCTTTGGACATGGCTATTCCTCATCTTCATCGTCATCCTTGAAGATCAATTGAAACTAAGCACATTCTCAGTTTCTCCCTGGTTGCAACTTTTGTTAGCATATCTGCAGGATTCTGGCCAGTGTGTATCTTTCCCAGCTTCAACTCTCCATCTTCCAATACTAACCGTATGAAATGGTACTTGATATGTATGTGTTTAGTCCTGGAATGAAATGATGAGTTCTTTGCAAGATGAATGGAACTTTGGATATCATTGTATAACGTGACCATATCATGCTTCTTACCCAATTCATCCATAAACCTTTGTAACCAAATCATTTCTTTACTGGCCTTTGTAGCAGCAACATATTCTGCTTCTGTTGTTGAAAGTGCAACAAAACTTTGGATTTTTGAAACCCAACTGATAGTTGTTCCACCTACGACTGCAATATCTGTGGTGGCTATCAGTTATCACGCAGCAGCATGTATCCAGCATGTCTGTGAAAGTAATGTTTGAACCACCAAAGCATAACGATTGATTTGTGGTACCTCTCAAATATCTTTGAATCCATTTCACCGCCATCCAATGTTATTTTCCTAGATTATTCATGAACCTGCTTACAACTCCCACTACATGTGTAATATCAGGCCTTGTGCAAACCATTGCATACATTAAGCTTCCAACTGCTAATGTATATGGAACTTTAGACATATAATCCATGTCTTCTTGGGTCTTTGGGAACATATCCTTACTAAGTTTGAAATGGCTAGCAAAAGGTGTACTAACTGGTTTTGCATTGTGCATATTAAATATTTTCAATGCCTTTTGTATGTACTCATTCTGAGATAGTGTTAATTTTTTATTTTTCCCATCTCTGGTTATTCTCATACCAAGGATATGTTTTGCAGCTCCCAAATCCTTCATTGTAAATGAATTTGACAATTTTTGTTTGAGCACATTTATTTCTTGCATGTTAGACCCTGCAACAAGCATTTCATCTACATACAATAACAATATAATATAGCTGCCATCATTTTGCTTTTTCAGATAAACACAATGATCAGAGTGACATCTAGTATAAACTTGTTCAGACATAAACCTGTCAAATTTTAGATACCACTGCCTTGGAGCCTGTTTTAAGCCATACAAGCTCTTCTTTAACCTGCACACCAGTTTTTCTTTCCCTTTTACCTCATATCCTTCTGGTTGCTGCATGTATATCTCTTCCTCCAAATCTCCATGGAGAAAAGTTGTCTTTACATCTAACTGTTCAAGATGTAAATCTTCCGCTGCTGCAAGACTTAAAATAGTTCTAATTGAAGTTATCTTAGCAACAAGAGAAAATATTTCATCGAAATCAATACCTTTATTTTGTGTGAACCCCTTCACTACAAGTCTAGCTTTGTACCTTTGTTTTCCTCCACCTTTTTCCTTCAGCCTGTAAACCAATTTGTTCTACAATGTAGTTTTACCTGCTACGAACGCTTTGACTAAGTCCCAAGTCTGGTTATGCATTAAGGAGTCCATCTCTTCATCCATGGCTAGCTCCCACTTCTTCCTTATTTCAACCTGCATTTCTTCTTCATAACATTCGGGTTCACCAAAATCAGTCAACAATAAATAATATAATGAAGGAGAGTATTGTTCAGGGGGTCTAATTATCCTGGTAGGTCTTCTAACACCACTTTCAGGTGTTTGAGGTGCCTGTTGCTGTTATGGTGGTTGTTGCTGTTGTAGTTGATTATTATTATTTTCAGGCACCTTTACTTTTTCAGTTATCTCATCAAGAATTGTGTATTCCTTGCTTTGTTTCTTATTTCTTTTCATATAAAGCAGTTCTTTATACAAGACCTTTTCATTGAATATTTTTTTACATCTATGCTCCTGATTTTTGCTTGATTTCATAATCATATAAAATGTAAAAAATCATTAACACCATATCCAATAAAGGTACATTTCTTTGATTTTGCCTCAAGCTTTGTTATGTTTTCTTTATTAATATGGACAAAGGCCTCACAGCCAAAAGGCTTTAAAAAAGAGTAGTTTACCTTTTTACTTGTCGATGCTTCCTCTGGAATACCACCATGCAAGGAACTTGGAGGCCCTTTGTTTGTTAGATAAACAAAAGTATGTACAACATCTGCCCAAAATTGTAAAGGCAATCATGCATGCAATCTCATGCAGCTTGCACGATCCATAATTGTTTTGTTCATTCTTTCTGACACACCATTTTCTTGTGGTGTTCTTGGAATTGTCTTCTCTCTATGAATTATGTGCTCTAAACAATACTTATCAAACTATTTGCTGCAATATTCACCTCCATTTTCTGATCTGAGACACTTTAACTTCTTTCCTGTCTCAATCTCAACCAAAGCTTTCCATTTCTTGAAAGTATCAAATACATCAGATTTATTTTGAATACAATAAATCCAAGTTTTTCCAGTTGTATCATTAATAAACGTAACATAATAGCAAGAGCCACCGAGAGATGATACCTGAGCACGTCCCCATACATCTGTATGCACAAGCTCCAATTTTTCGCTCTTCTTTTCTTTCCCAACTCTGAGAAATCCGACTCTCTTTTGTTTTCCATAAATGCAATTTTCACAGGAATCCAAATCAACATTCTTCAAACCTGGCAAAAAATTTATTGAGTGAAGAATCTTCATCCCCTTCTCACTCATATGTCCGAGCCTATGATGCCATAGTGTTGCATCTGCTCCTTTGGAAGTTAAAGCATTAACAGAGTTAGAAATACCATTGCATAAATACAATGTACAAACCTTTTCTCCTTTTTCTATTACCAGGGCTCCTTTGGTGAATGTTGGGTCGTTAATATGCCATTATTATTATCACTTTTGAACACTTATTCCACCCATTTCATCTACTTCTGTGCGTCATTTATTGTTTATTATTTAAATCCATTTATAATGATTTATGCTCTTATGAATAAATATTATTTATTATATTTATTTCTAATAAATTGATGATTATGAAAGATTATTTTATCAATGATAGTTTTAATAAATTTAGTTATAACATTATCCACACCATTTTTCTCTCCGAGTAATTTCAGGATTGAGAGAATCGTCATTAAAAATTTTATTCCGAAATACATTGCGGGCTAAGGAGTAGTAGTTTTGTAGATTGAGATTACGGAAGCAAGTAGAAAGGAAAGCCCGAATGGAAATCCGGAACATGGGTTTTGTCCAGAACGGACCCAATTAACTTTATTAAAGAACGGTTTGCCCAAATTCGGCTTGTGTTGAGAGATTCGCAGAGTTCTTTAAGCACGATTTTCTCAGTTCTGTTGTTGAGGCCGTCCTCCAAATCTCAGCTGCAAAGCCAAATTCGCCTTGTTCTTGTTGATCAAATGGTTAGAAGCAAACCAATTTTGTAATAGAATCATGTTGTAATTACCTCTATTGTAACCACTCTCTTTCACTCTCTTTACATGTTTAAATCGAACGAAGTCGAGGAAGAGAAGGACTTGGGATAGTTCGAATGAAGGATTGAGAGGATGAATTCGAGGTAAATTGAGGACAAGCGGGCGGAAACGGATAATGGTGAGAAGTTGGAAAGATTTCCTAGTTGCAATCCAACTGCCCTGTGCTTGATTTTTAATATAAATGCGAGTTTTGATCCTGTTAATTTAATTTCATCTGGTAACCGGTAGCATCATTTGGCTAAAGGCAAATATGGTGGATTGTCTTCTTTCTTTATATATATTCTTTTGTTGTCATTAGTTTGTATAGGTTTTATTTGGTAATCTGGTATGTTCTATTATTTTACATCACAGCTCTGTCACGTAATGTCATTTTCTGAGACAGAAATATCATATCGATTTTGCAACGCATTGCTGTTTCTTTAAGTGCTGATATAAATGGTTTTTACAGGATACCGTTGCTATTCAATTATGGAATGTCTGTGTTGCAACATTTGACCATTGGTATTATTGAATTCATCTTAGAAATTATATTTCCTTGCGATTGTTGAATTTATGAACGTTGCTGTTCCATTCTAAAAGACAGTCGTATTATTTATAACTAAGACTGACAAGTGGATTACCAAGATCAGATTGCTATTGAGGTGTGCCGTGTGTTAAGTTATTATGTATTTATATTTGACTTTCCAACGTTGTTTCATATTCTATCATTAATCAATGCTGTTCTATTTCCGTGTGTTGTCTGATTTATTCTTAGAGTAAAGATTGCTATTAATTTGGCTTTGCTATTGATTTCCATTAATTAGAGTTTGTTGTTCAGATTCCTTTAATTACAGTTTGCTGTCCATTTACTTTGTTGTTCGATTACTGTTCCCTTTTAGAATTTCCGTTCCATTCCAGATTTGCTGTTCAATTCTTTATTTTCTGTTCCATTTTGCTATCTGCCGTTCCATTTACTCGCATTTGTTGTTTTGGTGTGAGAGACGATCTAAGGCTGTAGTGAGCTTCGGCATTCACTGTCTAGCTCCCAGACCCGTGGTCTATGCTCTAATTTCCTTTCCATCAGTTTCCAAGGGGATGGGTTATCGCTGCCGAACCCTTGACTGATAAGCTGCCTAGTTTTCTGAATGTGTGAGTTATTCTTTTGAAGTAACTTAGTTATAGACAAGCATCCATTTACTCTTGCATTTTAAGCACTATACTGCAAAACATTACTCTTGAGTAAATAGCCGCCTCAGACTGAGTACAGTCTTGAGATAAAAATTCGTCCCTGGGTTGACAATTAATGTGAGGTAATTAGGAGTTACAAAGACACCTTTTTATCGCTCCACATTTTGGCACCGTTACCTCTTTGATATGCTACTTCCATCCTAGATAAGGAAGAGTGAGTATCTATGGGATGCTCCTTTTGGTCATGAGTGAAAAAAACTTCATCAAATTCTTCATTTTTATGAACCTGAAAACATCCAATTTTTCATTTAGAGAGCTAACAAAATCAACTTTAAAATTTTCAAATAAAACCTTGATTTCAGCGCTTATGTCTCCTATTCTTGTAGCAGATTGGGAAAAGAAAGAACAAACATCTCTAAAGTTCTTACCAGCCTTGAAGATTCCTCTTGAATACCTTATGCACAACTCACAAACATCATCATATGATAACTGAAAAACATCACCTTTTCCTATCAGATTTAAGAGTTCTAAAAAGTCATCTTTGATTCCTTTAAGAATGAGTGTTTTTAAGATCTCTTTCTCCAAATGCTTATATTTTGATTTTTGAAGGTTGTATTGAAATCGATCTACATAGTCCTCCAAACTTTCATCTTCCCCTTGTATCATACTGAAAATATCTTCATTGGATTTGCAATAGTCTTGGTACTTTTTCAAGAATATGTTCTTCATGTCCTCCCATGATTGGATGCAATTCCCACCTAGGCTCATGAACCATCGGAGAGCTGCTCCTTTTAGAGTAAGAGGAAACACTTTCAATCTTTGATCATTAGTACAATAATCATATCCTCTACAAAGTATTTCGAACTCAAATAAGAATGTATTTGGATCTTCATTTGCTAAACCATGAAAATTTGGTAAAGATGGGGGAATTATGTGCATTTGTGTCACTCCTCCTAGATCTTTGATAGGAAATTCAAAAGTAGAAATGTGAGCCATTTCTTACCATAATATAAGATGTTTTTCATGTGTTTCTTCGAGGCTCCTTCTTCAAATGTTCCTGTCAATTAGTTAGTGAAATGGGTGGTGCTTACATCACCACTTGCATGAGATCATGTGCCATTTTTAAAAAAATTCTATCTTTTTCCTAATCATTCACACAAAAATTCAAACATCTATTTCTACCCTAGGTAGCCCTGGATGTCTACTTTCTAACCCAATTTGAATAAGTCAATTTGGATTTGAAACGAAAAAGTTAGAACCAAAACATTGACCGGATGTCTAGTGGGCAGCTCAGGAACAGAGTTGGGACAGTGAGTTTTTGGAGGCCTAAATGAATGAATTTTTAAAACCTATTTCTATGGTAGATTCCCCTATGAATATAGTTTACAATGCAATTGGAATCACTCATTTTCGATATCGTATGGGGAATTTATGATCAAAATACTGACTGTCTATCGTAAATCAGCACCCTTAAAACTATGTCCTTCCGGCTGTTCCTTACAGTATTTGACCTATCAATTATTCTTGTCTTCAAAACCTGTTTCTATTGGAGATAAATAAATAAAACTACTTTCATTTCCAATTTGAATCATTCGAATCCGACATCAAACGAAAAATTTATGCTTGAAATATCAACGGTTGGTCTAAGCTGGGTAATCGGAAATGACTCTGTTATGCAGGCTGTTCCAACTAAAATTGACATATCACATCATTGAAATTTTAAAACCTGTTTCTATTGCAAATAAATCTTTGAATTAGCTCTCATCTAGCTTTGGAATCACTCAATTTGGACGAAAAACAAAGAAGTTGTGATTAAAACACTGCTGGTTAGTATGGTCGACCACTGCTCTCCCGCAGGTGACAAATAAATTTTACTTTGATATTTTCTCTGTGGATTTGTTATACAGAGTAACTACTTGTTAATTTTTTCATAATTCTTGGATTAAGGGAGCCCGTACACCTCTCTTTCTCCATGATTTAATGTTTTATTGCAGGTATATACTCGTTTTTTGCAGGTCCTAAGAGAAAAAGAAGGTCAATTTATGGACGAGTGATTTTGAAAGAAATTTTAAATGAAACAAAGGAATTTCATGCAACTCATTACCCAACGGATTCATAATAGCAGAAATGAAGAATTGATTTCCATTTGAAGATTCATGTCATGTCTTTGCTGCCAAAACATTTTTCGAATAGATCATTTTTTTTTACATAATATCATAGCTGTTGTAACCTAATTTATTTATTTACATACTGTCTTTTGTTGTTTCTTTTCTAATTTCTCTTATATTTTGTGTTTCAGGTGTTGCTTCATTCAAACTGTGACCCATCCTCAGCATCAATACAGTGAACAGCTAATTCATTCTTTGCGTGCTTGCATTTCATGCTTGTGCATTTTTGCTGTTCTTTTTCTGAAGGGACAGCGTTCGTGTGCACTTTTGTCATTTCTGCTGTTCCTTTTTCAAAGGGACAGCAATTTCGTTTTACTATTCCTTTCCCAAAGGAACAACACCTTTTTGGTCAGCAATTCATTTTGCTGTTCCTTTTTCACGGTTCATTTTGCCATTCCTTTTCCACGACTCTTTTTGCTGTTCCTTTTTCACGTTTTGCTGTTCCTTTCCGAATGGAACAGCACTTCTGCACTTCCACTTTTTGCTGTTCCTTTCCGAATGGAACAACACTTCTACATTTTCACGTTTTGCTGTTCCTTTCCAAATGGCACAGCACTTCTGCATTTTCACTTTTTGTTGCTCCTTTTCGAATGAAACACCATTTTTGCACTTTTAACGTTTTGCTGTTCCTTTCCAAATGGAACAACACTTCTGCACTTTCACGATTTGTTGTTCCTTTCCGAATGGAATAGCACTTTTGCACTTTTCATTTTTGTTGTTCCTTTTCCAAAAGAACGACACGTGTGTTTTTGCTGTTCCTTTTTCAAAGGAACAACACTTGCGGTTTTACTATTCCTTTTCTAAAGGAACGACACTTTTAGTTTTTGCTGTTCCTTTCTTCAAAGGAACGACATTTGCATTTTCACACTTTTTTGTGTGTATTTTTGCTTTTTTGTGTGCATTTCCTTTGTTGTTCCCTACAAAGAACAACACTTTTTTGAGTGTTTTTTGTTGTTCCTTCAAATGAGCAACACTTTGGGAGTATTTTCGAGAGCAACCCTTTCTTCCTTTTGTGGGATTATTCCTAGTTCGTCTCAACCACATTTTACTGATTCCCCTTCATGGCATGAAGTACACTATTTTTATGAGGACAAGAATTATGGATTCTATTGAAGCGAGTTAATATCATTCACGTTATGATCTTTAACATGACAGCTCCTTGATGATAGATTATTTTCAAAAGGGACACAATTATTTATATACTACTTTACTGCATTGTTTTCTATTGAACATGATGTTGATTGATTATCTTAATACCATGCTGGTTCCACCCTTCTGGACTATAATCTTCTCTCTCTGTAATAAATGAGATTATGGGTATATTTTTTTTTCTATTGACATGTTCAATTTCTTCCACCATCCCTGCTCTTAAGGAGTACTGAGCCTCCCTCTTTTTATCATAAAAATGTGTAATAATAACAAAATTTTGTTCGCAGATGGAGGATAGGGGGTCTCATTACGAGCCAGCCTACCATGTTCATAAGGTTGTAAGAAAGTGACATTCCCATTATGGCCACCATACCAGGGTTATGATCCATTGGATAGTCAAATTATCCTTGGAACAGGAGGTCTCATCACGAGCCGGCCTGATCACTTTTGCTACATCCCAGTGAATGGCAGTGTGGTTATCTGGTTACCACGCCAGCACACTTTTGCTGTTCCATTTTGCTATCTGCCGTTCCATTTACTCGCATTTGTTGTTTTGGTGTGAGAGACGATCTAAGGCTGTAGTGAGCTTCGGCATTCACTGTCTAGCTCCCAGACCCGTGGTCTATGCTCTAATTTCCTTTCCATCAGTTTCCAAAGGGATGGGTTATCGCTGCTGAACCCTTGACTGATAAGCTGCCTAGTTTTCTGAATGTGTGATTTATTCTTTTGAAGTAAGTTAGTTATAGACAAGCATCCGTTTACTCTATGATTTTAAGCACTATCTTACATAGGGGGAAACATTACAGTTGAGTAATAGCGCCTCAGTGATGCCTCTTGAGATAAAAAGTGAATCACAGGTTGACAATTAATGTGAGGTAATTAGGAGTTACAAGGAACACAATTTTGCTCACTCCCACCGATGTTTCTAAGGTTACATCGTGAAAGTTGTCACAAAACCTTCACCGCCTAACTGCCCTGTTGAAATCAGATTTTTCTTCAGATCTGGAACATGCCTTACCTCCTTTAGTAGCCATTGGTTTCCATTCTGTTGTTTTACAAGAACTTTACCCATTCCAACAATTTCACAGGGTTTATCATCACCCAAACGAACTTGTCCAAAATCTCCTTGAACATAGTCATGAAAATATTTCTTATCAGGTGTGGCATGGAATGAAGCCCCTGAATCTACAACCC
>JAXQQM020059690.1:0-45657 GCA_034641835.2 Pinus albicaulis
GAGAAAAATCATCAACAAAGATCACGTAGTACCTGTGCTTTGCTATCGAAGCTACTGAGAAAGGTCCACACACGTCTGTGTGAATTCTCTCAAGGATCATCGTGGCGCGACTATCCTTCTCGTGAAAGGTGGCTTTCACAAATTTTCCCAAGGTACACCCCTTGCACTGATCTGACTGCGCAAGAGTGCCCTTAGGAAGCCCAGTAGAAATCTGCTACAATATCTTCAAAGCTCCATGGTGAAGGTGGCCCAATCTCCGGTGCCACAACTCGCCATCATCCCGGCTCACCACTCCTTCCGCCTTACATGCCATTGTTGTGCAGCCATCTACTTGCAACTGATAAAGGTTATTGATTCGAACCCCTATCTTCCGAGTTTCTCCAGTTGTCTTACTGTGCAGGAAATCCTTTCCTTCGCTGAAGACAACATCATACCCCTTGTCTTCTAACATCACCATAGAGATTAGATTTTTCTTCAATCCTGGAACATGCAACACTTCCTTCAATACGAAGGGTTTACCAGACTCCCTCTCAAAGGAAATGGTACCGATACCGGTCGCACTGTATCTACCATCATCGCCCATCTCGATGTGCACTCCAAGATCTTTCTCCTCCAGATCTGAAAACAAATCCCGATCTCCGGTCATGTGAAATGACGCACCACTGTCCAAGAACCATACTGATCCCATCACACTTGATACCATGCATGCGGCATCGGGCAAAAATTGCGATGCGACTATGAGGCTAAGGTTTCAGCCGTCGACTCAAGAAGATGTTTATTTTCTTTCTTCTCGTGCATTAATTTGTGCATAATGTCCGTGTATAGACAAGTGGAAAGCATTTCACCTAGACATGTCTGGCTTTGCTCTTGACTGACCGGTGTTTTCTTTGCTCTTCCCCTTATTTTCGAGAACAAGCACAATTTTCTTCATTAGATGCTCTCGATGAAGACTACTGTAGTCCGCCTTTTCTCCTCTTGCATGAAGATCCCATCAAAGTCGCTCCCACCCAAAGAACTTCTCTGATCGACGACAACCTCGATAGGAATGCCAACTCTTCGGAAGACCAAGGAGAGCCAGGTCCACCAAGTCCTCATCATCGACAGTCACCCCCACACTTCCCAGCTCATCTCCGCATTGAGTGAACTTCGTGAGGTACTTGGCGATACTGTCGCCTTTCTCCATCTTAATGTTTCTGAGTTTATCCTTGAGCGCCAACTTCCTCTGGTCGCTCTTGCTTTGGAATAGATCTGTCAATGCTTTCCACATCAAGTATGGAGAAGATTTTCCATGCAGGCTGGATACAATGTGATCCTTCACGCCCTCCAACAGAATCCTTCGACATTTCGCCATCTTCTTTTGCCAAGCCTCAACTTGAGCAGCATCAGTAGGCTTTGGGACCTCAGCATCTATGAACTCCTTCAGCCCGTTATCATCTAATACCGCCTCCATTCTATCCTTCCATGCAACATAATTCGAACTGCCCTCAAGGGCATATTCCAGTCGCAAACCGTTGAAAGACATTTCAACTCCGGCACCAAGAAAACAAACTGCTGCAAAATTCGAATTCCAAGCTCAAAACTCAACTGCTTCTGGATCTGTGAGAACAAAGTATTTCTAGCACAGAGATTGACTGTAGGGGCATTTACTAGATATATCACCTTTCAGAGAAAGGATGGATCCAGAGGCTACCTGGCCCGTTACAGACTCTGTCTACCGAAATAATTGTAATCACTGTAATAGATCCCGATGATCAATTCTCTTGCTCCGATACCATGTAGAAATTTGCTGAATAATGAAGATTTATTCACCGAGATTATCCTGGTCACACACTAATTCGAATTCATGCATAACACATAACCTCTTCTACAATTGATCATCACATGCGGAAATAAACAAGCAGTATGCGATCATAAATTCAACACACATATAACGCAGTATGTAATGGGGAAAGCTTATAGCCGAAAACCCCCAGCTATTTTGTATATTATAATGGAAGAGAACATGTAAAAATACATAGTACAATACTCCTCACAAGTACTCAGTACTATCTCCAAAAGTTACACACAAACTAGCTCAGTTTTGAACAAGTCACGGGTTCAAAACTCCTCCACTGTTTGCCTGCCTCTACTGCGCAATCCAAAAGGATTATGGATGAGATCCAAGTTCAAATCCCACTAGCTCCAACTGCGCAATTCTCATTGGCAATCTCCTCCAATGCTTGTGCAAATCTCATGCACAACTAATGTCACAACTAATAGCAAACCGGCTCTTTCACCTATCTCTTCCACTGGTCTCCACTGAACTGTCCATGCACTGGTGTTAACTGATGTGTTATTTAGTTGAATAATGAGTTAATAATTAGTGAATTAATTAATAATTAATTCACACCACTCATCTCTAGTGTATTATCCAGTTAAACTAAATACAACTAGTTCAACTAAGTTAAACTGAACACAACTCCATCAATTCCTCAATCAACTCCACCAAAACTCTGCCACATGAGTCTAACTGAATTCAACCATGCAATAGCTCAACCAAACCCCTAGGAATAGCATAATTCCTTTTTCAGCTGCATGGGCCACATCCGTAGCTCAAACTGAAGTGCGCCAAGAGAATAAGATAATGTTTATAGTCCAAATATTATTAAGAGCTAATAATATTTGACTGTTCTATTTTTAGCTCGACAGTCTAAAAATAGAAACCACCCAATGTCTAAAAATAGAGGTCCATCTATTTTTACCAACTCGACCAATCATCCATAAATAGCATCCTGCAACTCATAGACCATGATCCATATGTCTAAAAATAGACATAGTCTAAAAATAGACTTTGCGCCAAAAATAGCTTGCGGGCCCACTTAGTGAAGGTGACTTCATTTCACTAAGCTCCATCATCTTGTTGCATTTTCAACAGTAATGTTTGATATTTCTCCTATAGAATATTGTGATGTATTATTAGTACAACCATTCTTGTGGAAGCGACATGTTATATATGAGTCTAGAAATCGCTATGTTATTATTTATTTTGGTAATAAGTTATATAGGATACTGGATGTAGCCATGCCTATCACCATCTCTTTGATATATGATAATCAATGTAGTAATATCATCTCCTGGACTGGGAATTTTTCTTTATTTTTTATTCGCTCTCAAAGTAAGGGAAATATTGTAGTCACATCCATGGCCTCTGGGAAGGGTTCCTCCATGTAGCATAAGCAGGTGGATACGATCGTGGAAGAATAAAGGGACATCTTCTACTCACCCACAGGGGTAGCCTATACTGTTAGGTCAAGCATTCAATCAATTTGAATTTTGTAGCACCTCTACCCAATGTGTCGATATATCACCACTCTGTTCTAGAAAATGAAGAGATCGAGTGGAAAATCCAGCAGTTGTTGCAAAAATGGTACATTCGCTCAATTTCCTCACCTTGTGGAGGCCCGATTGTACTTGTACAGAAGAAGGATCGGACCTGGAGGCTATGCATTGATTATCAGGCACTAAACAAAATCACGGTTAGGAACAGGTATCCAATCCTACAGATTTATTACCTTTTGGACGAAATCAAGGGGGAAAAGTATTTTAGAAAGATCGATATGAAATCTGTCTATCACCCGGTTCCAATAGAGCCCACAGTTGTATGGAAGATTGCCTTCAAATCCAGGAAATCCAATTTGAATGGTTAGTTATTCCCTTTGGGTTGAAAAATTCCCCGTCTTCTTTTATGAGGCTAATGGATGACATATTTCATCCCTTCACCAACTCATTCATGGTTGGTTATCTGGAATACATCCTCATCTTTAGCAAGAGTTGGGAAGAAATCTTGCAACACATTTGGAAGGTCCTTCAAAACCTTTGGCTACACAAATTGTGTGCCAACTTGGAGAAATGCACCTTTGGCATGAACCAGCTCAAATATATGGGTTACATCATAGATAACCATGGCATGCATGTGGATTCAACTAAGATCTAAATCATTCAGGATTGGTTATCCCCAACAACTTTTTTGGCCTTAAAAATTTCTAAAAGAGGTTCATGTTAGGATTCTCCCATATCACTTGGCCTTTGAGTCAGATTACTAATGGCAGAGAAAAATGATTTTTTTCCTAGTATAAGTCCTAACAAAAAACGGTCATTGAGTTGAAGCACCGCCTCTGTTCTACACTGGTACTCACACAGACAGACTTGTATCAGCTATCTGAAATTGAGACAAGCACCTTGGAATATGATATTGGTACAATCCTCAACCAACACGGGCATCCAGTGTCCTATCATAGTGAGACACTTCCTGATACCATTCAAAAGTATCCCACCTATGATAAAGAGATGTATTCCATCATGCAGGCTTGCCGATAATGGAAGAATTACATTATGGGGAAGGAGACGACCATCCACACTGATCACCAACCTATTCATTTTATACAGACACAAGGGAAGTTGCAAAATGATCACCATAAAAAGTGGTCTACATATCTGCAAAATTTCCACTTGAACATTAAATACAAAAAGGGTGGCACCAATCATATTGTAGACTACCTCAACTGGACCCCATTTGTAGCATTAAGTAACTCAACTCTTGTGGCCATGATTCTTTTGTATGGATGCAACTATACAAAAAAGATCAAGAGTTCGCCTTCACATACCAGATGATAGTATATGGAAAGAAAGCTCTTGATTTCCATCTCTAGGATACATTATTATGCTACCTGGGCCACCTTTGTGTTCCTTCAAGCGATCATTCTAAGATGATTTGGGAGGCACACTACAGTCGGGTTGTAGGACACTTCAGTGTGGAGAAAATTGTGTTTGTACTACAAAAGTACTTTTATTGGCCAAAACTTTGATTGGATGTTTGGAAATATATTAGATCCTACATTACCTACGCCATCACCAAGCCAACCATCAAGAAGTAAGGCACGTAAACTCCTTTGCCTACTCCCAGCTATCCATGGGAATCCATCTTCCTGGACTATATGTTGGGCTTCCCTTCTACCAAGCATGGCAATGACTGTGTATTTGTGGTCATGGATAGGTTTTCTAAGATGGATATATTGGTGCCTTGCAAAAAGAGTATCACAATAAAGGACATTGCCAAACTTTTATTTGAACAAGTGTGGGTACATTTTGGGATCCCATAGATAATTATATAAAATTGGGATAGCATGTTCCTGAGCACATTTTGGTCAAGCCTCTAGACACTATTGGACAATAATCTCACCAAGTCGACTGCCTTCCATCCCTAGGATGATGGCCGGAGGTCATCAATAGGATGATAGTGCGCATACTTCGTATGTACAACTCCAAGCATCCACAAACCTGGCATGAGATTATTTCTTATGTGCAACACACTTATAACAGATCTCTCCATAACTCTATTGGTTGTAGTCCCTTTCAATTGGGTCTAGGATTTCAACTATAGTGCCTGATTGATGTTGCCATGCCTCATGCAACTACACAGACAAAATCCACACATGTGTTATTCGAGGTTGATAAATAGACCAGATTTATTTAACTCATCCAACACATCCGCCAATAGGTTTGTGACATCTTAGAGAATTCAAATTCCAAGTACAAGCAGCGACGTGATCAACATTGGGTGCCACAAAAGTTTTAGGTGGGCGAAAAATTTTGGTTGCATTTGCAAAAAGAATGATTGGAGCCCATAGGAAGTTGAAACCACTCTGATATGGTCCTTACACAATCACCAAGGATGTGGGAGGCAATGATTTTTAGCTCGGCATTCCCCCATTCCTTGTCTTGCACCCAATTTTCAATGTGGGTCACCTTCGACCATATTTCCCGCCATTACAGGACACATCAGACATTACAAAACAACTCACACCAACATATTTAAGCCCAGATTGCATGACACATGAACCAACTAATTGAATTATGGACACACAAATAAAAAACACTCGCCAACATAAGATCCAACTATGTCGGATTTTCAACGTTGTCCAACTCTTGCACCAAGGAAAGTGGCTCACCATGGACCAAGTTCAGCAGAAGTTTCCCCATCTCATGGAGGCACTCAACGAAATGGGGACAATTTCTTCCTAAAGGGGGAGGACTGATCCAGGTGGTTGTTGGTGGCCACCCACCTATTCCACTTGGACCCCCACCACTATCTCTTTCAGTATTTAAGTTTCCTTAATTGTAGCACAGTTTACTATTATTGGCAGTTTTTCGGGTCATGAACTTTCAAAGTCGTTTTGATGCCCTAAAAGACATTTTATTTTGGAAAAACAAGGCAAACATGAATTTTTCTCTAACATTTTACACTCCAAATTTGTATTCCTCGGATATATCTTTCTAACGAGTTATTATTAGGGTCAAACAGAGATAATATGCCAAAGTTACAACCCCGGGAAGTTGATGTACCAATTTACCCAAACGAGGCCCATAGTTTTGGTGTTCCATCTCCTAGGATTAGGTTGTTGGATGTTTAGGTTTTTAAATTGTTTCTCAATAACAAATAGGTCTTCGAGCCTCATTATAACACAATTCACAGGCATGTAGCTACCACATCTCTTCTCAGAGATAAGCTATCGTCACCCAAGCTATTTTATTTCAATTATGTTTTTAAGCTTATTTCGGTATTTGATATTAATGAAATTAAGTGTTATTTTTGTTGCATCTTTGTATTTTTGTTTATATCTACAATTTTTTGTGTTCTTGTTTAAGTTCAAATCACCATGACTCACAACAAAGACTAAAATACTTTCCCTTCTCCAATGTCCTTTTTTTTCCCTATTAATCCTCTTCCTCCTTCCCTCACATTCATCCCATCAAAATATTTTCACTCCATATCCCTTTTGTCTTCCTTCCTTAATGTCCTAACTATTAACCAAAATAATAACATAATTCTAATAACCTAGTATAACATCATATCCCTTCTGTCTTCAACATCCTAACTATTAACCAAAATAATAACATAATTCTAATAACCTATTATAACATTAAAGTTGATAGTTCATTACTATTAACTTTATTCTTAGATTTAGTAATAAATTTATTGACAATAATAACATAAAACTCTCTCATTAGTAATAATTAAACCCTAACTTTATATTATAAACCCTAATAATTAAAAAATTATTATCAATATTTATTAACAATTCCAATATAAATAATCTCTCATCTTTATTAATTATTCATCCATAAATGAAAACAATATAACTATTATACTATTAATTAAATTCATTATTATTAATAATATTTATTATTATTACTAATAGTGTTAATAATTAATACTTATAATCAATATAAGATTATTAACTCCATTTGTCCTTGATATAAATTAGTATCCCTATTATTAATATTTTCCATTCCATATTTATTACCATTCAACCTTGCTCTTCTTTATGGATTTGTCCTCGTGGTGAGTCTTGACACAAAAATGGATATTTTGGTTAATGTTACGAATATGAACGATACTCAATATTCACACCACATAACTCTTCAATCACTTAATAATAATATTATTTTGGATCACCTATAATTGAATTTATTTATGAAATTCACCAACATTGTAAGAGATACTAAGGATCACTTACAACTTACAAATGTATGGCATGACAAAGTAGAAAAAAAAACATATTTCTATAAGTTTTAGAACATTCATGATCTAGGAGGATCCTCAAAATGCTTATAATTTTACAGTCTCAGATGCTCATGAAACCAACGCCGAGTCAAAGAGCTCGCCGCACTGATTCCGATAGTGTCTTCAGTTTCAAAAATGGCCTCCGTATGAAGGTGAAAACACACTCTGATGTTTATGGAAAATAGGTCAAAAAACACACTCTGATGTTTATGGAAAATAGGTCAAAAAATGGGCCATACAGGCCATGTGGTAGCTCCACAGTCAGACACATGGCAGTCAAAGTCACCACAAGTGGCAATCAAATTCAGCAGGTCAGAGGTCAAACTGGTGGGTCGATGGTCTAACCCGCGACCTCCCACACAACAACACAACACTCTACCGTTGACCCACGGCTTTATATTTATTATGCATAGCACAAATGCTATATTTAACATTTTTTTAAATGGAATGAATGGGTAACAGTTGGCAGATCCTGCCAACCTGGAGGCCCTGCCAACACCTCGGACTTTTTGGCAATGACTTAACATGTGCTAGTGGTGCGAAGCAACGACTATACACCATTATTAACATATGAAGGTGTACGTTTCATAACCATTGGTAAAATACATTAAAACATTTGTTACAACCATACCATAGATGGTACAGGATTAAGTTAAATGGCACTCCAAATATTGCACAACAACCATAGTACATGTCAGTGTTGGTATAAGGTTAGAATGGAATGTAACACTTGATGCCACAAAATATATCACCACTGGTTCTTGTTGTAACAAATGTGCCACGAGGATGTTCGTCATTCCAAACATTCAAACTACAGTTATACCATATGCCAAATATTTAATACATATTTCATCGTTGATGCCTCTATTTCAACCATATGTTAAATATGGCATTTCGAATATAAATATTTGGAAAATTTTGTAACGATTGCCATGTATTTCCAAAGAAAAATCATGGGAGGCCCTCGGGCTTGACCCCAGGATCTCCCGCGGTCAATATAAAATGTTGTGACATTACACTAGAGGCAAGGCAGTTAGAAGAAGCATGTGTCGAATTTGAGTTATGTGTGCTTGTAAATGCCTTTTTGGGCATATCTTGTCCAATATTAGGCCTTTTTGATATGTGAAATTTGCGTTGGAGAGTTGAGTCCAAGGCTTATCCCCAGATAGTAGTCATTGATGCCTACATGCGTAGTCCAGAATGAAAAAATTTAATGTAACGAGACTTATGAGCCTTCCTAATACCACAGATGCCCACTTGGAAGCTGACTCGGAGATGTAGTCGAGGAGGGATGAACTTCGTCATCAATTTCCTGTGTTTGCTTATTTTCTTTCTATTTTTTATTCTTATTTTCAGTTCTCAATTTTATGTTTAAGGCACATAAAGAATAAATTTTCCCCATTTTCACACTTAAAATAAACCTTAGTTAATATTTGGTGAAATTGCGCAAATAGTCAATTCTGTCGTTTTTAGATCATATTTTGGTATTATAATAGGTTGATCATGTATAAGCAGGATATTTTCCAATGTGAATGGTTGCTAGATCCAAGTTGCGACGTGGAGAATTGAAACTTGAAGAGATAAATCCAGAGATTGGAAAGAGGAAAGCCTCTCGAAAGATGGGAGAATCAAATGAAGGCAAAGCTCCTGAGACAAAGATTGAGGATAAATTTCAGAAAATTTTCCTTAATATGAAATAGATGATTGAAAAACTTTATGAAGACAAGAATAATATAGATGAAACTTCATATTATAAAGGTGTGAATAAGAAAAAGGGCAAGGAAAATGTTTATGGTAATGAATCTCCTTCTCCTCCATCTCTGTCTTCTTCTTCTTTTCTATTCTCTTATTAGTCAAGTTTAGATTTAGACTCACAAAGGAAGAAAAATAAGTCTCCTATATTGAAGCTTGATGTTTAGTTTGAGTTTCCCATATATGATGGTGAAATGAATCCTAAAAATTTAGATAACTGGATAAAGAAACTTGTGGTGTATTATAGGACTCAAAATTTTGTTGATGAATCTGCAAGAATTTATTTAGGTACACTTAGAATGGGGGGAAGAACTTTGATTTGGTAGGAAAGTAAAATTCAATAAGATTTCAAGCACAAAGAAAACATTATATCTAAGACTCTTAGAAATAAATTGTATCCTTCAGGATATATGCAACAGGCTGTAATAGATTGGTAGAATTTAAGGCAAGGTAAAGAACAAAGTGTGCAAGAGTTTACACATGAATTCAAGAAAATAGAATTAGCACTTGATATCACATTATACACACAAGAAACCTGTTAAAGTATATTGGAAGTTTGCATACTTATTTGCAATATACATTGCTTATGTTTAATCCAACTGACTTTGATGAAGTGTGTGTACAAGCCATTCATATTGAATTAGGTGGTAGACTTTTTCAGTAAAACTTTTCAAAGAATCCATTCAAGCATTCAGAAACCAAGGATTCCAAAGAATGAAAAGGGAAGAGAAAAACAAAGGAAAAGAAATCAACAACAACTAAGAAGGAAGGAGAACAACCTACTTGTACTCATTGTGAGAGGGTTGAACATGATGAATCCAAATGTTATAAGCTTCATCCTGAACTTAAAAAAAATAATTTCCTTAAGAAGAAGGGTGAAATGAAAGCTAATGCTGCAGTCCAACAAGATTTGGGATCTGATTCTAGTGACAAGAAGAAGATAACCGCTATGGGTCTAACAAGTAATCCTTATCTATCTTGTTCTAGTACAACTTGTTCTGCATCTTCTTCAAAATCTAATAATGTGGTTGAGGAAAATAAGAAAGTTGAATTGTTTGACATAAGGATTATATCCAAGCACACTAAGATAGATACATTATTCGATAGTAGATCACAAGCAAACTTAAAATCTTAGGAACTAGTAAAGAAATTGGGATTGGAAACTAAAAATCATCTAAAACCATACCCTTTAGGATGGTTGAAATAAAACAATCATACGCATGTCACAAAACAGTGTTTATTAAGGTGTGCAATTACATCTAATTTTGTTGATAAATTTGATTTACACGTGGTTCCTTTGGATACCTGTGGAGTTGTGTTGCGTAGTCCATATCTTTATGATCGAGATGCCATATTTTATAGAAAGGATCATAAGTATCATATTTTTAAATATGGAATTGAATATGTTGTTAGGGCACATAGAATTAAAACACACTTGGATTTGGTCAATGTTAGTCAAATTAAAAGACTCACAAATTCAAGTAAAAATTATGTTCTCATGTTTATTAAGGAACAACCTAAAGATAAGTATGATGCATTTCAAGGGTGTGATCCTTAGTTTAAGGAAAATTTGGTTGAAATAGTAGATTCTTATGAAGAGTTCTTTAAAGAACAAAAAATTATACCTCCAAAACAAGAAAGACAACATGAGATTCAATTACAATATGATGCCCTCTTCCGAACATTGCATGTATCGTATGTCAGTCATAGAAAATGAAGATATTAAGAAAAAAACTCAGGAATTGGTTAATAAGGCTTTATTCAACCTAGTTCTTCTCCATCTGAATCACCAATCATATTAGTCCCAAGGAAGACAAAACTTGGAGAATGTGTCTTGATTTTAGAGCCTTAAATAAAATCACCACTAAGAACAGGTATCCTCTTCCTAGAATCGATGATTTTATTGATCAATTAAAGAAAGTTGTTTACTTTACAAAAATATATTTAAGAAGTGGTTATCATTAGATTCATATTGCAGAAAATGATATATGAAAAACTGCATTTAAGACTAGACAAGGGCTTTATGAATGGTTGGTTATGCTGTTTGGTTTATGAAATGCTCCAACATATTTTATGAGAGTGATGAATGATGTTTTTCATAATAGATTGTAGATTTCTGTGGTGTAGATTTTTAGATACAAAACTCGAAATCTCCACAGTCCTCATTTTTTAGTCTACATTTCGAGTCTAAATCAAGATCCATATTTAGGACAAACCTGCAAAGAAGAGAAAAGATTAGGGTAAATAAATAGAGGAAAATATGACAGGGAAAAGAGCCAACCAGTTACTAACATTAGGACCATGATTCATAGAAATATTAGATGTTGCGTTGGATCGTTCCCTTGAAAACGTCGTTGCTGACTCATCAAGCACTTTTCCGTATGAATCGTTGTGACCGCTATCGTTTATAGAAGGATAAACGATAGTCATAGTCTATCTGGATGATAAAATTTTGTCATAGTCTATTTGTTGGTCAATAATTTTCATTGATGGAATATAAGCTCTCTTGATGAGCTCTCTTAATGAAAATTGATATATGCTACATAATGACATAAATGTGCACTATCATATGATGGCATGATGCTATACTATCATGATGACATGGAAGACACACCATGATGAAGGAGCTCTAATGATCTCTTACTGTCCCAATCACCTTCTGCACTAAAATTTCATGAATAGTCACAAAGAAAAATAAATTTAGACACCTTAGAGGCATCCTTTCACAATGAATCCTAGACCATATTAAAGAGGATTTTTCCCTCTTTCCAACGAGCCCTTACTTTCCCTCAAACTCCTAATGGTTGAAGAGATATCGATTTTTTATATTATATATCCCTATTTTTTATCTAGCCGACCTACACTTCACACTCATGTCGGCCTAATCCTTAAGACACGTCTCTTCATCTTTCTAGCATAGAATTCCTATATATATATATACATTTCAGTTCCTCATTTTTCAATGATTATTTGGTCATCAAGCACACAACAGATGACATTTAGTTCACATCTCGTGAACTTATAAGCACAAAAGAAAAGAAGCATATAAATGGTGGATTATTCTTCATTGGTGGATCATATTTAGTGACTCGGACCTCCTAAAGTGATTCTGGAGTGGCTCGGACTACCTATAGTGTTTCTATAGTGGCTCACAATGGCTCTCTTTTTGGTGTGGCTCGGACTTCCTATAGAAAATATGTCTAGTAGTGGCTCAGTCTTCCTATTGCAGTGCAGTGATCTGTCATATAGTGGTTCAGACCTCTTAACCAAAATAACATTGCAACATCCTCAGATCTGTGTTTTAGACCTACTAGGTACATTGTCTCAAACTTTCTTAAACCTATTGTTACTCATGCTTTGGACCTACTATAACTCAGATTTAGTACAATACTTCAGACCTCATTGTTTCAGACTTTGTCAACCTTCGGACCTGCTACATGCTTGACTTAGTACAGTAGAGCAGTAATGTTCCTCAGATAAAATCTCGATTTGTGGAATCCTCAGATTTGGTGCTATGGTTCAAGTAAAAAGGACAATCATAAGCTTTGGTTAAGTGGAGAACTAGTTCATGATTGCAGCATTGATATATTTAGATATTCAGTATAGAGGTAAGTCACAGAACCAAGAATAGACCAGCATTTTCATGGTGCAGTATTTCATTGTGTGAAGCAACTGTGGTGACAATATCAATACTAGTGGTGGAGACTTATTGGACAATCAAGTACAAGTTGTTTTTGGAGCTAATTTGAACATCTGAAAAGTTGAATAGTGCAGAAACTTATTGAAAATACTCAAGTAAGTACATAATTCATTTTTATCAAAGAAGGATTGGTGTCCTATAGGTTGGAGCCTCTAAAAGTCAAGGTCAGAGCCTTGAGAAGGATAGGGTCGAAGCCCTAGAGGTCAGAGCCTCACCAAAGTCCAAGTTGGTGTTTGGCAACAGGTTGGTGCCTGTTTCATTAAAAGGGTTGGTGCCCTTCACTCATCTATTGTATAATATTATTAAAAAAAGGGATTGAAGTTCTTATTAATCCTTAATATCATTATTATACACCTCTATGTCTTTGATTGTGAAGAATCTAACTGGTAATAATTAACAATTCAAAATAAATACTGATTCACCCCCCTCTCAGTATTTCCAACAACTGGTATCAGAGCCAACTTCTTCAATATCAGCCTAACAGCTGGAAGAAGGATTCTTAGTCACAATGAAGAACATGGAAGCAATAGGGAAACTACCTATCTTTGATGGAACGAATTTTGGTTTCTGGAAAAAAAGGATGTCCTACTATCTAATGTCTCTTGGTCCTGAAGTATGGCACTCCGTTCTGGATGGATACAAATCTCCCGCCAATCTTCCAACTGATCAAGATGAAAGAAGAGCCTACATTGGTAATGCCAAAGCTTTAAATTCCACCACTAGTGGAATTACCGATTCTGAATTTATGAAAGTCATGAACTGTGACTCAACCAAAGAAGTATGGGATAAGTTGGTTTCTCTATATGATGGAGACTCCAAAGTCAAGAAGGAAAATATTCAAACCTATATAAGACAATTTGAGAGTCTTAAAATGGATGATGAAGAAGATATTGCATCATATTTCCTTCGAGTAGCTGAAGTGGTTAACTCTCTTAGAGCACTACGAGAAAATATTGAAGAAAGCACCATTGTTCAAAAAATCATGAGATCACTTCCTGACAGATTTGACTCCAAAGTAAGTGTCATAGAATAAATGAAGGATATAGATACTCTCAAGATGGATGAACTCCATGGAATTCTCATTGCCTACGAGATGAGGAAAGGAATTCCAAATTTCAAAGAAGTAGCCTTCAAAGCCTCAAGATCCACAAAAGAAGGAAAAGGATGGAATTGCAACAATGATGAATCTGATACTGAAAACGAATTAGCTCAATTTGTATGAAGACTAAAAAGGGGATCTAAGCTAAAAGGTAAGTACCCTCTTATTTGTTTCAATTGTGGAAGAATAGGTCATTACGCTGCAAAATGTCCCCATAAACATGATAGTGATGATGAAAGGGACTCTAAAAGGATGATGTACAAAAATAAAGGGCTTAATAAGAAGAAATTCTTCTCCAAACAAGGTGAGTCTGATGAAGATGAATTTGTAGTCATCAAAAAGAAATCAACCAGAAATATGTGTCATCACAAAGAAAGAAATGATGAATCAGATAAAGAAAGTGATTATGTTGGAAGCAAAGAAACGTTATTCATGGCATTTACAAATGATGATGACTCAGAACTGTAAGATGAAAGAAAAATGGATAGTTTTCTGATGAATTCCATTGAAGAAAATGAGAATCTACAAAAGAAGATAATTTCTCTCAAAATAGAAAGAGAGGAAGCAAAAAGAAGGGAAGATAATTCGTGTTTTAGGGAATTTTGGTGTAGGGAAGATAATGGCACAGTTACAAAGGTATTGTTATTGGCCTCGAATGAATGAAACAATTACTAAGAACATCAAAGGCTGTTTCATGTGTTCAACAAAAAAACCAAAGAGTAGAAAGTTAGGTTTCTATATGCCACTTCCAGTTCCTTCTCAGCCATGGGATAATTTATCTATGGATTTTGTAGGAGGACTTCCAATGTCTAGAAAAGGGCATGATTATTTGTATGTTTTGGTTGATCAATTTAGCAAAATGTGTATTATTGTTCCATGAAAAAAGAATGTAACTGCTGAAAAGACTACAAAGTTGTTCTTTCAAAATGTATGGGTTCATTTTTGGTTGTCTACTTCTATCATTTCAGATCAGGGCTCTCATTTCATGGGGGACTTTTGGTCCACTTTGTGGGGACTCATGGACACTAAGTTGAAAAAGAGAACAATTTTTCATCTACAAACTGATGGGGAAACATAGGTGGTGAACAAAATAGTGGTACATCTTCCCAGAGGCTATTGCAGCAAACATCCTAAGTTGTGGGATGAATCCTTACACTATGTCCAACATGCTTACAATCAGGCCTTGCAATCTTCTATTGGTAGATATCCTTTTGAGACATGTTTTGGGTACTTGAAAAAATCACCAGTGGACTTCATGTTTGGTAAATAAGCTAAATTGGATGGACATGGAGATGTTGACAAAGAAATCAATTTCATTCAAAGAATCCAGAAGATTCATGAAGGAGTGTAGGATCAATTGGAAGAAATTCAGGCCAAGTACAAAATGTGCCATGACAAGCATCGAGTGGATCATCACTTTCAGGTTGGTGATTAAGTATGGCTATACATCAGCAAAGAAAGGATGAAAGGTGAAGGTAAAAATTTGAAAACTATCAAGTATGGTCTTTTTATATTTGATGAAAAGATTGGGCACAATGCATTCTGGTTGAATTTTCCTCCATACATGCACATATATTTAGTTATAATTGTTGAAAATTTGAAGTTGTATGAACCTCCTATGATCATGGATCAACAGTAAAATTTTCAAATTACAATTGTAGATGACCTTACACAAGAATGTATGACTGAGTTACAGGAACATACCATCTTAGACAGGAAGGTCTAAACTTCTAGGCGTGGATATGTACAGTATCTTCAAGTGGGACTCAAAGGCATGAGTCCAGGAAAATAAAGGTGGATTGTAATATTCCAAAATGGAAAAAACAAGAATACAGAACATTCTAGTATTTCAATCTAGGCAATAACCAGAATGTAAGCACAAAACTATAAAATGTTGTAAATGTTGGAATATATGCCGCAATTGGAAACTACATCAAGACATTAAAATCATGAGCATAAATAGCTGAGTCATATCATTATAAACAACAACAAATATAAAGTACACAGTTCTCCAAAAGGAATGCACTCAAGCCACAAGATGGTTGAAATACACTAGAGAAAACTAACACTAGAAATGTTGTGCTGCTACTACTACTACTGTGAAGAAGAACCATGTGCAGGAGGCTACTAGAGTGCTTAGAAAGATATCGTACTTTAACCCCTATCTCTACTCAAAAAACCCAAAAAAACCTAGAAATGGTTTTGCCAGATTTTAACTTTGGATTTTCGGCCCTTTTTGGGTGGCACACCACACCCCTGCTGGATGAGTTATGCACTCCCGGGAGAAAACTGTTGATATGGGGCTGAAATAATGATCTCTCAGATGAAATATCACCCACTCAGCTCATTAACTGAAGGGTTGATCCCTTCTCCTAATCTTCAATCTAGAAGCTTGAGATCTAGCTCATCCTTTCTCTACTGAAGTTACAGCTGCAAAGTGCACAACTACTGGAATAGACTACACTATCAAGGAGGCTGGAGTTGTAGCCTATTTTTAGATGATGAAATAATTCTCACAACTCATGTAAATGATCTCTCCAAAGTGAGGGAAAGACCCCTCACATGATTCTAAGCTGAAATACTTGGAACTTATTTCCTCCCTTAGATATGTCTAGTTGGACTGCGCAATTCCTGAAGGATCTACTGCTGCATGTAGGTGTAATATGATGGCCTGATTCTAGATATCACAATGCTACTCCTGGAATACTGACATGGAAGCTCAAGGTGAAAGGATGAATCCTCCACCAGTTTCCTAGCTGAAATGCTTGAAACTACCTTCCCCCTCTCAAACCGTAAGACATGAATACATAATTCCTAAAGCTGAATATGAAGAAGAGAGGGGCTGAATGTGGCACCAATGCTGAATGATGAATAGATACTCAAAATAACCTTCCCAGAGTAGGCACTTGAATTCACCCGTGGGTAAGGGTGGGATTCTCGCTCGGGAACAACCGTGTGCTAAAAAGCACAGCAGACTTAGCTAAACAGATGAAGCATATATTTAGGTCTCTGTAATTTATTAGCAAGATTGGCAGAGTCCAATTATAGAAACAACATCGTTTCAACCAACTTTGGGATTCTAGGATCTAGCCCTCCTGAATCCGGAGAGGGATCTCTCCAATATGCACAAAGATGGATATTGTCTTTGAAAAGCTTAAGTTAATGATATTAGGCTAGTTATGAAGGCCAAGGGTTTTGTTTTGTTTTGGATGGTTGAGCATGAAATGTTACTTGAGGGGAAAGTCCTAAATGTAAAAAGTTTCAAAAGTGAGAAGTTGCAAGCAAATAGAACAGTTTTGGCAGATAGATAGATATAACGCTGGTTTTTAGTCCATTGGGCTATGGAGTCATATATGGGCTTTAATTGAGCAACAACATCAAGAGTGATCCAAGGGGCAAGTCATCTATACCACAAGATTATTGAGATAAAATGATGGAATGGAAACATTAAAGTGTTGGAGGGGTGGAAACTGATAATAATTTCTCAGAGGATTTATAGTCAGTCCAAACAAGAAAAGCCTCTTAAGTAACTGTTTAAAACCAACCAAGGACAGGGCCTAACCATAAAATTCTTGGGCAAGTTCTATTAAAGCAGCTTAATTGACAAACAATCCAGTAATCCACATAATTACCTTCAGAAAGTATGAAAACATATAAGAAAAACAAAGTGTAACTTAAGATCAGATAAAGTACTTTTAAACCTAGTCTGCTTTCAATCAACACCAAGGGAAACTTTCAGAATTTGCCTTTGGAGAAAAGAATCTAGGAATCAGGGCAAACCATATCTTCACTAGTCTAACTTTAATTGCAAATAATGGAAATCACATTCAAGAACAATGTTTAAGCAAACAAAAGGACGAGGGAACGCCAACATTCCTAACTGTTTAAACAGTATTGAATCATTCTTAAATAAACAAGTTTGAGGAAAACATCAAGATAAATATTTCTTAGCCAGAGAATGTTACTGATATACAGCTGATCCTAACCCTGTTTAAACTGTTCTTTACAGTAGAATGTGAACAATATGGCATACATAGAAGGAAAACGATTTAACAAAGAAAGAAGCACTTCACCGGTGATATAGACCAAGATCCCAAGAAACAACTTTTATATTGATGTCAAACTAGTTACAATATTTAGGTCCAATGTTTCAGTTCAGAAATCATCTTCACTATTCAACCTAACTACTCTAGCACAAACAGAGATTCAAGGGCCAGCGAACACTATGTACAAATAGAAGTCTCCAGCTCAAGTGTATTTCAAAGTTCTGCAACCAACAATTTCTCATTTTCTACTGAGGTATTTATAGAAGAATGAGGAGGTTAAATCTAACAAAAGATATCTCGAAGCAATTAATACAGATACAAGAATTCTTGGCCTTTTGAGGGGCTCAATGAAGAAGTTTACAAGTGGTTCTCTATATTAACTGTTTTACATTTATTAATTAAGCTCGGTGGGAGCTTAATTTGACTTTGAGGCTCTGTGTGCTGTGTGGAGTAACTCTGTAGATATTTTCTGCATTGATTTTCTTGCAGAAGTAACTCCCTGGCTACGTTGAGGCAAAACACCTTCCTTTGCAATAAATTTGGCTCTGGTTTGAAAGGTTTGAGGCAACAGGTGGCATTTAGTCGCTGGGAGGAATCAATTCGCCTCCTTTTTGTGGCGGTGGAGGGTTTGCTATCACTAAAACACTTTAGGTATTCTTCAGACTGTGTTTTAGATTGGGGGATTAGGCTTTTGATAACCGTCTTAGCCGTAATCCCCATAAAACTATCTTCAATCTTCATTCTGCTATGCTCTGTCTTGAAACTTATACTCTTTAACTGTTTTTGAATAAAATAGTGTCGTGTCGATGTGCAGGGCCGCACATGCCATTTTACGTGCTATCAACGCTCATGAAACATTGATAAATCATTTAATTCAAACCTATGAATGGTTCTTTTTAATAGCTCGAAGGCGCAGGAAACGTCTTTCCTAACCCTCGGCTTTCCTTCATTATATAATGGGGAACCATTAAAACACCTGAAAAACACAAAAAAAATTAATAAATCCTGCGTTTTTAGGTAAATTTGCATCGGAAAGTGTGTGGAAGGAGCATGGCCGTTGGATGGCATCATCCAATGGTCGGGATTAATCGAATGGAGTCAAAGGGGAGGCGGAAAGGTGATTAAATCAGAGCCGTCGATTGCACAATATTGACGGTGGGAATGTGATTTCCATTGTACAATAGCTTGGTTATCACGCAGGCACTTTGGTTAACTAGCAGACAACTTCGGCGATCAACAACCATTGGATGAGGGGCCACAGATCGGATGGCTGCGGTAAATTTCGCTGGGCATCCATGGTCTGAACGTTAATGCGCGGGGGACTACGATTATACGGTAGTTTTTAAATAGTACAAGGGACATGCATCGCTGGATGTATGGATTCGTTGGACAACGGGGAAAAACCACCACCCGCCCAAAGGAGGTGTGGAAGAAACCGACGTGGTTATGTGAAAACAACGAAAAAAGCAATGAAATGACGTAAAAAGGGTTCAGGCGGGAGAATGCGCGGAGGACCGTTAGATAGTGGAGCGGGGATGCAGATCAATAGCGGAGATGCGACGTCGGGATATAAATGAAAAAACCTTTGTAAACAACGAAAATTGACATTTCTCCACTTTACAAAGGAAAAAGGATTTATTTATATGAATGGCGGGGGTATCGTACGGTGGGCCCGGCGAGACTGATTGCAAATCGCAAAAGTGGAAAACGCGATGGCGGATTATGCGACGAAGAGAAAATGTGATATTGCGATTATGCGACGAAGAGAAAATGCGATATTGTGATTATGCGATGGGCGGAAACTGCGATGGATCGCATCGCAAATATTTGCGATGGCTCTTTGGAGGAAAACTGAAAATTGCGATCTGCGATCTGCGATGGATCGCAGCGCAAATATTTGCGATGGCTCAGTTTAAAAAATAACAATTTGGAAATTCTGCGATCCGCGCTTTGCGATAAGCGCCAAAGGGTTAAAAATTGGTTCCAGGGTGCGGGCATATGGAAGAAAGGGGCTAAGGGCTTAAGCTCGAGGAGCTTAAGTCCTATACATAAAAACATGTATTTTCATGGTTTTTGAAGGGTTTCTTGAAGGAAATGAAGGTTTCGGTAATTTTAAAAAGTGGGTTTTTAACCTTATAAAAGGGGTTTTAATGAAATGGAAAGGGAGAAACATGAAATTGTGAGTTTTTCATGGGAAATGGAGAATATAAAATGAGGTTAGTGAGGAAGAAAAGGAAGGGGACCAAGGGGTTCTGCTGCAGTATTTAACTTGGGATTTTTGAAGGATTTCAGAGGCTTTTAGGATGTAAACAGCGATAAGGGATCTGGACAGAGGCATGAGGCCTTAGAGAGACTTCAAGAGACAACAATTTTTAGTGATAAAATTTGTTCCTTGGAGGCTCCAAAAAGTTTTAGCCACCTTTTGGTATAACAACATATTATAGGTGGCTAACAGTGGCCCCACTTGGGGATGGTGCCTTCTTGAAGGCATCAAGAATTCAGACTTGATTTCTCTGGGAGGCTGACTTGTGCCTGATCCATTATTTTCTCTGGGATGATGACCATGTGCCTCATCCTTTGGATTGATCTTTTTTTGCTGGATGATCTTGCTTTGCTTCTGAAAAATAACATCAGTCATGAAAGATAAATGGACTTCATCAATACAACTTCCTACCTACCCAATCCTGCTGATCTAACATTTTTTCTTCATCAGAGTGCACTTGGATTGGAAAAATATTTTCACAACATTTTATTCTTTTGAAAGCATAAAAACTAATCTAATTCTACTCCTTATCTCTCCTTGAAATCAGATTAAACAGTTGAGCTCAGATATTTCTCTACCTAATCTACTGTCTGTTAGGATTAAGCTGTCCAACAGACTTTCATTCTCTAAATTCTACAACAGAAATTTAAAAACAGTCAAGTCAAGATTAAGCTTTCTGACTTGCTGTGATCTATGGCATAAAAACAAGCTACACATAGATTATTATTTGCAGAAAATTAAAAATCAAAATGGAAGGCTTAATATCTGAAAGTTTCTCATCATGGCCTTCTCTTTTCTTCACAGCTCTGTTTTTGCTTTTGTTTGAGTTGTCTCTTCCTTGACATCTGATTCAGATTTTGGGCAAATTAGAACCAGTTTTTCTCTTTTATGACTCAGAAAATAAAACAGTTTTGAGTCATCTCTCTTTGGAAACTTTGGTTCAGATTTTGAGTTTGTTTGAACCTTCAATTTCTATCCTAATCTACCTACTTATAAGCCAAGATTGAATAGTTTGGAAAATCGAGTTCACTATCCTATTAGCAAAAAATTTTAAAGATAATTAGTCAAGATTAAACAGTTTGACTAACTAGAAGTGTGTTTTTGAGGAGTGGCATTTGAGCTTGCACACTTTCAGATTTGTTTCTCTTTTTTGGCACGGGGCTATACCTTCATTGTTTTCATTTCTGCCCTCTTTTCTTTCTTATCTTTGTTTTTGTATTTTTGAATTCTTGATTTTTCTTCAAAGAAGAAAACAACAACTAACTACATGCTCGGAACTGAGCTTTATTGACATTCCTATGTAACCTATTCTAAACATGGAGTATTTACACATTCATATGATACAAAAGTGCCAATGCAGCCAGCTGAGTAATGTCAAGAAGAAGAAGAAACTCTGGCAGCTTGGCAGGGGTGTCCATAGTATATTTTGAAGATTAATCTTCAAAATAAAAACTATCATAGAAGGTGACAACTTTTCACGTCTCTGGCTCTTGCAAAGGATCACTGCTTGATAATTCGAGCCAGTTGGGATTTCCACACACTCTTCCATAGGATCAAAAAAGAAAAGGTGAAGATTCTCTTCCTTTTGGTCCTCCACAATTGGTAGATTATCTACTTCCAAGACATCAGATTTGAGTATTATCTCTTCAGTATGTAGCTTGGAAGTATCGTCATCCTTAACCTGAATAATAGCAAACAGTGAAATATTTTCTTCCTTTAAATCTATGCTTGCTTTTGATATAAATTCAGGCTCTTCAAATGACGGACTAATATCAGTGAAGGGAGAAGTTTCTTTTTGAGAAGATGATATATCCACAGCAGGATAGTCTTCTATTTGTTTTTCTCCTTCATCTTCATCATCTTCTGAACTGGAGGACTCATCATATTTGACAGTGTTGTCCTCTTGTGGCCCTTGTATGCTCGTATTCAGTGGACTAAATTCTGTGAAGAGGTTATTATATTCTCGAGTGGGGGTGCTTTCAAAGGTTTCCTCCTGCTCAAAAATTTCTTCATTGCTCTTCTCTTCACCTTCTGAGTTGAAAGGCTGCTGATTTTCAATTATGTGAAAGCAATTTGTGATGGATTGAAATGGGTGATTTCTGCTTTCAAGTTGATGATGGTGAAACTCATAACACCAATCGAATGCAGGTTTCCCTGCGTGATTAATTTTTTCTTGAAACTCATCATCATCATCAGACTGATCGAAATTCGGAAAATCATCAGAATAGACAATTTCATCAGTCGAACATATTGGGTTATCAGCTGGTCCTTCCTTATTGTGATCTACAAAATAAATTTCTAAATCTGTACAACAAAGTTCTCTATGTGAATGGGCAAGAGTGCTTGTTTTGAAAAAGTTTCAGAGACTGGCTGTTTATTAATAGTCTGATCTATCTCTTTTTCTGCCAAAGGGGAAGATGTTTCTATGTTCCTTTGAACAGGAGTACAACAGTTCTCTGTTTCTTGTGAAGACTGGTTTTGAGGCTGGATGTCTTCTTGAGCCTCGGATATAAGGGATGATGAATCAATATTCAAGTTTTCAGGGATATCTTGAGGAATGTTCTCTACTGCTTGGATCATCTCTTCCTCAACTGATTCATCTATGTTCTTAAAATTTTTCAATAGGAGATTAAACTCATGAATGGCTATTAAAAGATCTTCAGGATGCATCTCTTCCAAAGCTTCCTCATTATCTATAATGTGTTGGGTGATGTTTTGTGATGGATCATAATATATTGCACCCCATGATAATGACGTAGTGTTTTCTTCATAGTTCTCATAGAACACATATTCAAGGTCTCTTAAAGAAAACAAACTACTAGATTTTAAGCATTCATAGCAATCCCTAGCTTTTCCTTCTAACGTTAACATGAGCATTTTCATTAGACAGTCTTCATGCCATTCAACTTTCAACCTCCGTACATGTATGTGAAATTTGATAAGATGTAATAAAGGGTCATCAAACTTTTCACCTTGAAAAACAGGCAGGTTGTCATCCCAATTCACCTGGGGCATCTTATGTGGAAACCCAGGGATATGATCTCTACTCATTGGGGTATATCTTCGTAGTATTCTTGGAATCATGTTTGTAAATCAAAAAAGAGGTCACTGTGTATGATCAATCAGCTCAGGGTCTTCTACCAGTGGAGTCATTTGGTCTTCTGGGAGTTTTAGAGTGTGGAGTTGCCAGGTGGAAGTTTTTTGCTCATTTTTTGGAGGTAAAATTTTTTATGGTCCACCACCATGTTTATTTAATTCCAATCTGAAATATTTTTGGTATTTTCTGAATTGATTATTTGTGGTTTGCAATAATTTCCTAACTTTGCTTCAAAACTTAGCTACGGTTGTGAGGTAAACAGAGTCTATTCTTATGGCTAAGCTAGCTGATTTTCCAAGGTTAGATAAAAACTTAAGAGAATCCTAGAGTTAACCTAGTTTGTCACTGATTCAAACAAGTTTCATCATGATTACCATGTCTTGGTAGTGCTTGAAAAGGCTGCTTTTTACTCTCAAGGTTTGTATGAATAGGTTTGAACGTGAAAGATTCTGAGTTTTCCCCAGCGGAGTCGCCAGAAATGTTAGGTTTCTGTAATTTATTATCAATATTGGCAGAGTCCAATTACAGAAACAACATCGTTTCAACCAACTTTGGGATTCTAGGATCTAGCCCTCCTGAATCCGGAGAGGGATCTCTCCAATATGTACAAAGATGGATATTGTCTTTGAAAGCTTAAGGTAATGATATTAGGCTAGTTATGAAGGCCAAGGGTTTTGTTTTGTTTTGGATGGTTGAGGATGAAATGTTACTTGAGGGGAAAAATTCTAAGTGAAAAAGTTTCAAAAGTAATAAGTTGCAATTGGATAGAACAGCTAAGCTAAAAAGATAGATATAACACTGGTTTTTATTCCATTGGGCTATGGAGTCATATCTGGGCTTTAACTGAGCAACAACATCAAGTGTGATACAAGGGGCAAGTTATCTATGCCACAAGATTATTGAGATTAAAATGATGGAATGGAAACATTAAAGTGTTGGAGGGGTGGAAACTGATAATAATTTCTCAGAGGATTTATAGTCAGTCCAAACAAGAAAAGCCTATTAAGTAACTGTTTGAAACCAACCAAGGACAGGGCTAACCATAAAATTCTTGGGCAAGTTATATTAAAGCAGCTTAATTGACAAACAATCCAGTAATCCACATAATTACCTTCAGAAAGTATGAAAACATATAATAAAAACAAAGTGTAACTTAAGATCAGATAAAGTACTTTTAAACCTAGTCTGCTTTCAATCAACACCAAGGGAAACTTTCAGAATTTGCCATTAGAGAAAAGAATCTAGGAATCAGGGCAAACCATATCTTCACTAGTCTAACTTTAATTGCAAATAATGGAAATCACATTCAAGAACAATGTTTAAGCAAACATAAGGATGATGGAACGCTAACATTCCTAACTGTTTAAACAGTATTGAATCATTCTTAAATAAACAAGTTTGAGGAAAACATCAAGATAAAGATTTCTCAGCCAGAGAAGGTTACTGATATACAGCTGATCCTAAACCTGTTTAAACTATTCTTTACAGCAGAATGTGAACAATATGGCATACATAGAAGGAAAACGATTTAACAAAGAAAGAAGCACTTCACCGTTGATATAGACTAGGATCCCAAGAAACAACTTTTATATTGATGTCAAACCAGTTACAATATTTAGGTCCAATGTTTCATTTCAGAAATCATCTTCACTATTCAACCTAACTAATCTAGCACAAACAGAGCTTCAAGGGCCAGCGAACACTATGTACAAATAGAAGTCTCCAACTCAAGTGTATTTCAAAGTTCTGCAACCAACAATTTCTCATTTTCTACTGAGGTATTTATAGAAGAATGAGGAGGTGAAATCTAACAAAAGATATCTTGAAGCAATTAATACATATTCAAGACTTCTTGGCCTTTTGAGGGGCTCGATGAAGAAGTTTACAAGTGGTTCTCTGTATTAACTGTTTTACATTTATGAATTAAGCTCGGCGGGAGCTTAATTTGACTTTGAGGCTCTGTGTGCTGTGTGGAGTAACTCTGTAGATATTTTCTGCATTGATTTTCTTGCAGAAGTAACTCCTTGGATACGTTGAGGCAAAACACCTTCCTTTGCAATAACTTCGGCCCTGGTTTGAAAGGTTTGAGGCAACAGGTGGCATTTATTCGCTGGGAGGAATCAATTCGCCTCCTTTTTTTGGCGGTGGAGGGTTTGCTGTCACTAAAACACTTTAGGTATTCTGCAGACTGTGTTTTAGATTGGGGGATTAGGGTTTTGATAACTGTCTTAGCCATAATCCCCATAAAACTATCTTCAATCTTCATTCTGCTGTGCTCTGTCTTCAAACTTATACTCTTTAACTATTTTTGAATAAAACAGTGTCTTGTCGATGTGCAGGGCCACACAGGCCATTTTACGTGCTATCAACACTCATGAAACATTGATAAATCATTGAATTCAAACCTGTGAATGGTTCTTCTTAATAGCTCAAAGGTGCAGGAAACGTCTTTCCTAACCCTCAGCTTTCCTTCATTATACAATGGGGAACCATTAAAACACCTGCAAAACACAAAAACAGTTAAGAAATCATGCGTTTTTAGGTAAATCTGCATCGGAAGGCGTGTGGGAGGAGCATGGCCGTTGGATGGCATCATCCAACGGTCGGGATTAATCGAATGGAGTCAAAGGGGAGGCGGAAAGGTGATTAAATCAGAGCCGTCGATTGCGCAAGATCAATGGTGGGAATGCGATTGCCACTGTACAATAGCTTCGTTATCGCGCAGGCACTTTGGTTAACCAACAGACAACTTTGGCGATCAACAACCGTTGGATGAGGGGCCACAGATCGGACGGCTGCGGTAAATTTCGTTGGGCATCCATGGTTTGAACGTTAATGCGCAGGGGACTACGGTTATACGGTAGTTTTGAAATAGTACAAGGGAAACGCATCACTGGATGTATGGATTCGCTGGACAATGGGGAAAAACCACCACCTGCCCAAAGGCAGTGCGGAAGAAACCGGCGTGGTCATGTGAAAACAACGGAAAAAGAAATGAAATGACGTAAAGAGGGGTCAGGTGAGAGAATGCGCGGAGGACCGTTAGATCGTGGAGTGGGGATGCAGATCAACGACGGAGATGCAGCGTCGGGATATAAATGAAAAAACCTTTGTAAACAACGAAAATTGATATTTCTCCACTTTACAAAGGAAAAGGGATTTACTTATATGAATGGCAGGGGTATCGTACGGTGGGCCCGGTGGGACTGATCGCAAATCGCAAAAGTGGAAAACGCGATGGCGGATTATGTGACGGAGAGAAAATGCGATATTGTGATTATGCGATGGAGAGAAAATGTGATATTGCGATTATGCGATGGGCGGAAACTGTGATGGATCGCATCGCAAATATTTGCGATGGCTCTTTGGAGGAAAACTAAAAATTGCGATCTGCGATGGATCGCAGTGCAAATGTTTGCGATGGCTCAGTTTAAAAAATAACAATTTGGAAATTCTGCGATCCGCGCTTTGTGATAAGCGCCAAAGGGTTAAAACTTGGTTCCAGGGTGCGGGCATATGGAAGAAAGGGGCTAAGGGCTTAAGCTCGAGGAGCTTAAGTCCTATACATAAAAACATGTATTTTCATGGTTTTTGAAGGGTTTCTTGAAGGAAATGAAGGTTTCGGTAAGGTTAAAAAGTGGGGTTTTAACCTTATAAAAGGGGTTTTAATGAAATGGAAAGGGAGAGACATGAAATTGTGAGTTTTTCATGGGAAATGGAGAATAGAAAATGAGGTTAGTGAGGAAGAAAAGGAAGGGGACCAAGGGGTTCTGCAGCAGTATTTAACTTGGGATTTTTGAAGGGTTTCAGAGGTTTTTAGGATGTAAACAGCAATAAGGGATCTGGACAGAGGCATGAGGCCTTAGAGAGACTTCAAGAGCCAACAATTTTTAGTGATAAATTTTTTTCCTTGGAGGCTCCAAAATTTTTTATCCACCTTTTGGTATAACAACATATTATAGGTGGCTAACAAGGTCTTCACGAGAATATGAGATTCAATATTTCCTAAATAATCTAAACGCTATGCCTAATTTTGAGCCATTGAGCCAGATTTTTAGCCTAGATTTTCAAGATAATCATGATTCTCATTCTTCTGTACCACTGCATTTGACCACTCCCTTGAGTACTCATGAGCCTGATACTACTCTTTTTGAGATTAGCCCTGGTAAATCCTTGCATATTAGTTCAGATTTGGACTCATCTTAGTAGGAGCATCTTGTGAATTTGTTGCAAAACCATCTTAGTGTGTTTTCTTGGGGCTATGAAGATATGAAGGGTATTCCTCCTAAAACGTGTACAAATAATATCTATATTCAGGAAGGAACCTGACCAGTCTGAAAACCTCAAAGGTGAATGAATCCAGCACTAAGAGATATTGTGAAGGAAGAAGTACAAAAACTCTTGGATGTTAGTTTTATCTATCCTATTTCTGATAGTTAGTGGGTCTCTCCATTATTTCTAGTACGTAAGAAAGATGGAAGATGGCGTATTTTTATTTATTATCGATAATTAAATAAAGCCACTCTCAAATATTACTTCCCTCTCCCTTTCATTGACCAAGTGCTTGATACTCTTACAAGAAAGAAATAATTTTCCTTTTTGGATGGCTTCAGTGGCTATAACCGAATACAGATTGCACCCGAAGATCAGGATAAAACTAATTTTACATGTCCATGGGGTACATTTTCTTATAAATTTCTCCCCTTTGGTTTATGTAATGCCCCGGATACCTTTCAAAGGGCAGTCCTGGCCATTTTTGCTGATCTAGAATTTGTAGAAATTTATATGAATTACTTTTCTGTGTTTTTTTATTCTTTTGAGGAAGCTCTCAAAAATATAGAGAAAGTACTTCTCCATTGTCAGGAAGTCCATCTCGCCTTGAGTGACAAGAAATGTAGATTAATTTGCAAAGAGGGAGTGGTACTTGGCCATTTGATTTCTGGTAAAGGTATCCAGGTTGATCTAGCAAATATTGAAATCATTCTGCATCTTCCTACACCCAAAAATCAAAGGGAAGTAAGAGGTTTTTTAGGACATGTTGGTTACTATAGAAGATTCATTGAAAATTTTTCTAAGATAGCTACCCCTCTTTTCCTACTTCTAGCTAAGGATAGTGAATTTTCTTGGTCCATAGCTTGCCAACAGTCTTTTGAAACATTGAAGGAAAAGTTAGTACAGGCACCAGTTTTGAGAGGTCCTAATTGGTCCCTAGCTTTTCACATTTCCTCTGATGCTTCAAATTTGGCTATTGGTGGAGCTTTAGGACAAGAGGAAAATAATAAATCCTATGCCATTTATTATATTAGTAATATTTTTTCTTCCACTGAATTAAATTATACAGTTACAGAGAAAGAGTTTTTAGCTGTAATTTTTGCAACTAATAAGTTTAGGCACTATATTATAGGATATGAAGTATTTGTACATACTGATCATTTTGCGATTAAATATTTGATGAAAACAACATTGACTAGCGGTAGATTGACTAGGTGGTTTCTATTGTTGCGGGAATTTAATGTTACTATTGTTGATAGACTAAGAAAATCTAATGTTGTAGCATATTTTCTTTCTAGATTAGATAATCTTGGTGAAGCAAATCCTCTTAATGATGATTTTCTGGATGAACATCCTTTTTCTATGTCTACAGATTATCCGTGGTTTGCTGACACTGCTAATTACTTGGTTACTGGGAAATCACCACCCCACTTGTCCGCTCATGAAAAGTGGAATATTATTCAGAAAAGTGTTGCATACTCCTGGATTCAAGGAGATCTCTTTTACACTGGTCCAAATTTGATTATCCGTAGATGTGTAAGAGAGGAGGAAGTTCTTGACATATTAAAATCTTCTCACGATGAACCTTCTAGAGGCCACTTCGCTGATAATCAGATTGCATATAAAGTATTGCGTGCTGGTTAATTTTGGCCTTCCTTGTTTAAGGATGCCAAATAGTATGTCAGGAGATGTGATAGTTGTCAATGAGTGGGCTAGCCTAATCAAACCAATGAAATGCCTTTATGCCCCCAAGTTATGATTGAGCTATTTGAAAAATGGGCTATTGATTTTATAGGGCCAATAAATCCAACGTCATTAAGTAAAAATCATATTTTGGTTGGTACAGATTTTGTTACAAAATGGGTAGAAGATAAAGTTGTTTCCTTTGCTACAGAAAAATTTGTTGTTGATTTTCTTTTTATTGAAATATTTACTAGATTTCGTGTGCCTAGAGAAATTTTCTCTCACAATGGTCCGCAGTTTATTTCTAATCTGGTATAGGGTGTGATGGAGAAATATAAGATCCGACACAGGAAATCCATGATGTATCACCTGCAAGCAAATGGCCAAGTGTAATCCAAAAAAAAAGTGATCTTGTTCATTCTTACAAAGATAGTAAATATGCATCAGAAAGACTGGGCTGAAATATTACCAGAAGCTTTGTGGACATACAGAACCACTTGGAGAAATAGCATACGACATACACCATATGAGATGGTATATGGAAAACAGGTTCTGTTACCAATTGAATTCCAGATCAAAACTTTCAGAACTGTAGTTCAGTTAGGACTAGATCTCTCGGAGGCACAACCACAACGTCTTCTCCAATTAAATGAGTTAGATTAATTTCGTAGGGATGTTGTTCAGTAGGACATACTAATTCAGAAAGAACGAAAAAGGTTACATGACAAGTATATTCAGAAAAAGTAATTCCAACCAGGTGATTGGGTGCTCCTTTATGATTCTAGATTTAAAAATTTTAAAGGGAAATTTCATACACGTTGGATGGGACCTTATGAAGTGATTCGAGTATTCGAGAACTGATTAGTAGAAGTTAAAACTATTGATGGAAAAAATTCAGTATTCTTGGTAAATGGACACAGATTAAAGAAGTATTTTCAACCACTTTCCAGGAAATATTTTACACAGCAATTCGGGACGGTAGTGGTGAATGGTAATACCAACCTTTTGGAAACATGAATTCTTCTTCTTCTTAAAAAATAACAATAAAAATACAAAAAAGATAAAAAATAAATAAAAAAAAGTAAAGAAAAAACTATTTTCCTGTAATTATGAAAATCAGTTCGCTGACATGATTATAGAAGGCTCAACCTGAAAACCAGCTTGCTGGCAGGAAGATAAAAAATTTCCAATAAAAAGAGACTGTTGCTTGATCTTTAGATATTCTAGTGACCACTGAGTAAAAGCAGGTTCAGCATAACCAACCTTTATACAATTGGGGTAATTAGCATGGATATTTTTATTCAAGTAACGCTTAATTTTTGCTGCATTTATTTTTCTTGCACCAGTGCAGGCAGACCTTCCAGAACATTTTATGCCTTTCTTCATATTCCACTTTCATAATATCCCCTTAGTTTTCTTCTTCAATCCCAGAATGATTAATCTTGCCATATTATTTTGAATTTACCTTGTCCATTTCACAAAAACCCCACTTTACCCTTGAATTTTTTTCCTATCCCACTTCTGTTTATCCCCTGTTATGGTACTATTCCTGGAATCCCTGTAACAAAATTCCTTCCCATTCTGAAATTTCCCTTTTCCCACTTCTTTGTTCCCTCATGAATTCATTGCAGGATCTCGCGCACAAATATCAAAAGGATATGCTCTGAAGCATCAAGAAAGGGCGAAGAAAATTTCAAGTATAAGTTGAGGAAGCCATGTTGAAAGTCCGGCCTACATTTTACTTAAATTCCCTGTTATTTTTTCAAATATTATGCTTGCACTAGTGCAAGCATGTTTTCCTATATGATAAGTGCAAGCAGAATGGTACCAAAAGAATAGCATAGCTTAAGTGGTGCAAGCAGACCGGTGCAAGCATGCACCTTGTCAGAAACACAATAATTTTTTTTATTTTCATAGCATATGTCATAGGAAAGTGGTCATTATGAAATTTTATAAGAATTACTTTCACTTAGTCGATGATTAATTGTGCTATCATATTAACTAGGAGAAAATTATTTAAAGTACAAGGTGTTTTTAAGTTAAGAATCATGATCATTTTTTAATGAATGCTAAAGTTGTTTTTTTGAATTATGAAGGAGTGCAGAAGTGTTTAACCGTTTCTTCTATATAATTTCCCCTTTCCACCATAATCCTATATGTCCTTCACTTGTAATGATTACCACACCTAGCCATTAAAACGTCGCCGCAAGTACCAGTCCGGCATGATCTCAAAGATTCTGTGCATCCACGGCTATTTTAGTGGAATGAATGGGTGATAAGATGGAAGGGATGGTGGACGGTTGGATCCCTATCTACAAGAACCAGTTTTCCCAATGTTGCATGTAAATTATTGATTGTTCATAACCATTAAGCAGCGATGCCCCCTGTTTGAAGCGAACCTTCGTCTCTCAGTAGGGTAGAATAGACTGCTGAATATCGCAATAGTCTTGCACTATTGCGAGACTTGGGCTTTCTTCAATTCTTGCAAAATTTTGACGGGCACAAAAGTGAAGTGGCCCTACAGTTTGCCAAAAGTTTCAAAAATGGCCGAGTAAAAATTGGGCCTCTAAAATTTGAGGTTATGGAAGAGTTTATAACAGCAACGACAAGCTTGGAAAATACTGGTGAGTAGTGGTTTAAAATTCAGAAACTAGAAAGGAAGCAATGGTAGCATTTCATCGTCGACAAGAAGATGAAGGTAGATTGGAAGAAAGAAATTATGTTCAGTGCCCTACTAGGATAGTGGCATGACCTCCTTTTCATCCTACAGAAATTCGTAACATGTGAGGGAAGGTACTCCCTCACTTTTGTGTACCATTTTAGGATGTTGCATAATTTCAAAGCTAGCCGACACGCCCGGTGGAGGATTAATTTCCCCCATTTTTCACTTAAGAGCTTGGAAAAAATGGCCAAGGGTGTGTGGGACAAACGGGCAAACCAGGCCAACAAGAATTTATATCACCATGACCTGATAAAGATTTTGGTCCATAAAAAATTAGAAGTTAAAGGCATGACCTGGGAGGTGTTGTTAAAACAGCTACATAAAAGGACAACTGCTGGAAAGGAGACAAAGGACCCCACCAGCACAAGCAAGGCTCTGAGTAAGAATGTAAAGGGGAGTCCTTCTTTCACTGGTGAAAAAAGGAAACGACCTGAAAAATCAATAGAAGAAAGGGCCCCATCTCCAAATAAGAAGACAACTAGTGCAACTGTTGAAGGGACTCCTTCTACGCCACTAGTACAGGCACAGACCCCTGTAGAAGACAACCTGTCAGTCGTTGCGGATGCAGCAAAATTTGTAGAGTTCGAAGATGAAACTATGTTGGCCAATTTCATTAAAAATCCCTAGAAAAATAATGAAGAATCTGGTGTAGGCAAAGAACCACAGTCCCCATAGGACGTTGAATCCCCTTCTGCACCAGTGCAAGAAGAAGAAATAGAAGAAGAAGAAGAAGTAGATGAAGAGGAAGAAGTGTTTGCTGAAACCATGAGGGATACTGAGGTCCCTAAGGAAGATGCACCCCCTGTCGAGATAGAAGAAGAAGAATATTTGGTAACTCCTACTGCTCGGATAGTTGAACTAGAGCTTCAAGTGCAGAACATAGAACAGCTCATAGCTAAAGCACAGGAGGATAAGGAACAAAGTAAAGAAGAATTAACTGTGGAGATCCATAAAAAGAAAGGAGAAGTTAGAGTTTGGAAGTACTAAGTTGCACGATGTTTCAAGTGACTTAAAAAGGTGACAAAGAAAATAAAGAATGTCAGAAAGAAGAAGTCTAAAACATTGTAGACTGATGTCAGTATGTCAGGGCATGATTGAGCTATAATGCTCAAATTTTCGAAGGTTTTTTGCAAAGGTAAAGAGTTTTGTGAGGACACACAACATCTTAGGGATGGGAGGATGTTATCCCCCTAATTTTCTCTTTTTTTTCCATTTTCCACCACCTAAATCATAACCATTTACCGTTGTTTTACCTATTTTATGCACCCTCATCTTGCACCAGTCCAAGCATGGTGAAATATTTCATATAAACTTTATTTCTCATATTTTTAATTCAAATTAGCATTAATTAATTATTTATTACATTATATCTTACTTTTAGTCACTCTTTATAACTTATCTATATCTCCAATGTTTATTTTGTAGTTAGAGTACTTACCGTGACCGCTGATCCTAGTGCAGGATCGGATCATGCACTGTTGCCAACACAACAAATCCTTACAGCAGACTCGAACCTCCTTGATCACCACCTCGTTTTTAGAAACTTTTTCCATGACACCAATATTGACCCAAAGGCAACTGAGACTGAATCTGCAAAGGACGAAAGCTAGAGATTGGCTACGGCTAGTTTTGCTAACTCTCTAATTTTGAAGGCCAAAAAGCTAAATTCTACGTTTGTTTATGTAATCAGTTGAATGATCTATTTTGGCCAAATATCTATATAATGTAGAATGTAAAAATGACTAAGGTGAATTTTTTGATAGAAGAAGAGAACATAGACATGGCCAAAGAGGCGGTAACAGGTTGCTATATTTTTTTATCGCTCGAATCTAGGCTGGACAATGTATTAATGTATGTACTTGCCTCGGTGAATTAATAAAAGGGAGCTCCGCCTAATGCTTCAAAAATTGTGTTCCTGTATTTGAGCTGATGAATTGATTAAGGTATTGAGCAACATTTTTATTTAAAAGGGAAACACGCTGGTTGGCTAGGGCCTAGCCAACCCAACATGTTTACCCCATTTCCCGTTTCCACGTTATGCATTCATGTACGAGGAAAGCGGATCCATTATGTGAATTAGATAAAGTTCATTTTCCTGCGATTTCCTTTCCTACACTTGATTTTAGATTGGTTTTCCTCTGCCTGGTCCAAGCAGGAGAAATGAACCTGCACCAGTGCACGTTGCTGTGATGCAGCAAGCCTTCTTAGTCTACTTCCACAATCTTCTTTCTTTCATTAAATTCTTATGACAGGATAAATGTATATTGATTGTTTCTTTGATCCTGAAATTTCTTAAGATCAGAAACATTCACTTTTTCTTACGTGTGCAATTTGATTTAACAGTATAATAGCACTTGCAATAATTAAGCACTCATTTTAAGAATTAAATGCTAAGTGCAGGAAGCTCTAATCCGGTGCAAGAACTAGTTTCTTGCGACAAGATCTAAGTGCTTTGAACCGGGAAAATTTCAAGCCCTTGCATGAAGTATAAATCCTTTACTAAAGACACCATTTATACCTTCTGCATAAATCTCTGTTCCTGGACTAGTTCAAGAAGACTACGAAAGTGTAGGATAGATTAGGGCAAGAAGGAAATCTCTAAAGGAGTAGGTTTAAGGGCCCATCTGATGAGACTGATAGTGTCTCTTATAAAGAAAAACACACACTCAGTAGTTAAACAATAATTATCTAGAGTGATTTCCTTTTATCTTTAATTCCCTCTTGCAAATGCATTCTTCCTTGTTCCAATCTTAGATTATTTTGATGGTTCAAGTTGCCTTTTTCTCTTTTTAATTTGATTCTACAATCTTTCCTTTAAAGAAAGTATGGATTTATATTATGAATATTAATACCATCTGTGACATTGCCTTTGCTTCGTCTCTAAGGTTACGGATCCCCCGAGTTGACAATTTGAGTGTTGAGGAGTTTTCTTAAGTGTAATTTTTGCACCCGACACCCATTCCTTGGCCCACCTCATAATTGCATTGTACATGTGGACATAGGTCTCCATGTTGGCTGAGCTATATCTCCATGATCTCCACGATCTCTGCATTAAATGTTTACACTATCCATAATTTGTGCACTAATGTAGCACTTCTTCCATCATCTCATCATTTATTTCTCTATGATCTTACTTTGAGTCCTCTTATATCTTATTTGACTCCTTCACCTTTCCATGTTTTTATTATTAATGATATTTTATCTCCACCCTTAATTCAATAATAAGCTTCTCCACTATTCCATGATGTAGATTTATTAGCTCAACAACCATTTTCACAATCTTAGGAGTGGATTTATTAATCTTAATGGGTTATGGGTCCCTCCACCCATTTATTTACTTAATTAATAAAAATAAGTAAGAACTGTAATATTCCAAACTTTTCACTTGCTTATTGGAATATTAGAGTTCTTAGTTATTTTCCTTAATTAAGTAAATAAAGGGGTGGAGGGATCCATAAACCCTTAAGATGAATAATTCCACTCCTTAGAGTGTGAACATGGTTGTTGAGCTAATAAATCTACATCATGGAATAATGGATAAGCTTATTAATGAATTAAAAGTGGATATCAAATATCATTAATAAGAAAAACATGGAGAGATGAAGGATTCAAATAAGATCTAGGAGGACTCAAAGTAAGATCATAGAGAAATAAATGATGAGATGATGGAGGAAGTGGTGCATTAGTGAACACATGATGGAGAGGGTAAATATTTAATGAAGATATCATGGATATCATGGAGAGATAATGCAATCAACATGGAGAACTATGTCAACATGTACAACTAATTTATGAGGTGAGCCAAGGCATGGAAAGGTTCACAAAAATATAATTAAGATGAAGCCAACATTAGAGGCACGCTTTTTATCATTGATTTTTAATCTGTTTAGATCTAGATCTTTAATGTGACATTTCTATGTACGCTTACGTTGTTTAGCTAAGTCTGCAATTCTATTGAGCACAGGGTGTTTCCAATCAGAAACACCACCCTTACCCATGGGGGACTTTGAGTGTCTACTCTGGGAAGGTTATTTTGAGCTATCATTCATCATCAGGAATTGGTGCCACATTTTTCCTACTTTCTACAACCCATACATCTTCAGATTTAACGCATTTCTACATTAGGGTTTGAGAGGAGGAGTTTGTCCTTCAGTGCTTCAGCTGAGAAACAAGTTAAGGGTCCATCCTTTTAGTTTGTGATTCAATATCATCCTTCCAAAAATTAATATATGTATTAGGAATCAGGCCAAACATATCACACCTCCATGAAACAACATTCCTTCAACGATTTCCTATTCCATTCATGTAGATACAAAGTAGGAGTGAATTTTCCATTATTTCAACTGAAAATCCTATGAGGGATCTTCCCCTCACTTTGTATGTATTATTTCCATCATTCTTTATCTAATTAGAGACATTTTATAGCATGCATTGGTCTCTCCCTCCCATATAACGTATTTTTTCTAGTTGTTGTGCATGTAACAGTTGCCATCTTGAGAGGAGGAAGAAGAAGCTAGATCTCAAGCTTCTAGCTTGGACATTGGAAGGAGTGATCAACCCTCAAAGCATATATATGATCTATATCACATTGCAGCCATGTTATATCAGCTTATTCTTTAGATATGCATAACCCAACAGTGAAGGGATCAAAGCTTAGGAGGGTGAATTTATGACCTTCTTAGATCTGGATTTCCTTTCTAGGTTATCTTGGGTTTCCATGATAGTGCCTAGATCTACAATATTTGAATCATAAAATCTCCAGAGCACCATAGATCTAAATTTCACTTTCATCCAGCAGCTTTAAGATCACCATAAAATGAAGGGACAACACAGTATTGGGCTTCCAACAATTCCAGTTATGCAGTGTCTAGTTTGGCATGTTTATAAGGTCATTCTAGGCCACTTTGTTGCTTTATTTTCTTATATGTTATGCACTATTGTATCTCTTATTCATATCCATATACTCAAATTGCTAAGATATTATGGATATTTTTGTGTTGTTCATAACCCTATGTGTACATATTTCCTTGTTACAAATATTGTGTTTTTTTATTATTGCATTCTCCCTTTTGGGATATTATAGTGGTATCAGAGCATGATCTTTGGCTTAGCTTGTTGAAATTCTTGACAACATATAAAAATAATATAGTAGATATTAATTTTTTCTACATCTCTCTTTAGAACTATGAAGGATCTCTGCAAGGAGATCAATGAAATGAAGAGTGAAAGGAACAGAGAAACCTCAAGAGGGTTTCAGAATGAGGAACATCCAAGAACTTCCTATTAGTAGCAAAGAATATTTGAGAAACATATATCTCCTCAAAGATCTACTATTCCAATTTTCTTTGAAGAAGGTTAATGGTATAGAAATGAAGAAAGAAGAAATATGGAACCTGAGACTCATGAAACCGCTTAGTCTATATCTAGAAGAGTACAAGTCAAAATCTAGAGCATTTAGGGAGAATCTAACTCTCGAACAATTCTTCAAAATCAAAGAAGAAAGAAGATCCTACAATAGCAACAAAAGAAAGAGGCACAATATATTCTGTTTCCCTAGATTTGATGGATCTTCCTTAGACACTTCAAAGGCTTGGAGGAAAGAGTTAGATGTATTTTTTAGGCTACATCCTATGGCTGAGAAAGAGGATATTCAGATTGCACCTCTTCACCTTCAAGGTGAGGCAAATGAATGGTGGTTTAGTCTCATGGAGGTTGCAAAGGTGGCTAGATATTCATATTTCTTTCAAAATATAGGAAAGAAGTTTGATAGAAAGAAACCAAAGATATTTCACAAGGAAAAATTTCCTGAGGAGCCAAGGGATAATGTCATTCTTGTCACTCTAGACAAAGAGTCACTAAATTCACTAGAAAATGTAGAAGTAATTGTATCGAGAGGAGAGACACTTGTATCTTTTCAAGGTAGTCTTAAGCTCTTGAAATATAGAGTCCCATGCCTTATTCCGGGGATGCATGAGAAAGAGGGTAGATTCAAGCACTGGTACATTGATAGAACAGAATCCATCACTTACCAGTTGTGGGAGAGGCCATTGTCTTGGGTGGAGGAAATCTTGTGGTCTTGCAAGAGGTTCCCACACATCATTTGATCCAAGGTTTCGAATCATTTCTATCCCATATTGTTTCAGTACCTCTTATTGAATCTTGTGGCGACATACCATTAGGGCCATTTCATAACTAAGGGTTAGAGAAACATGATGATTTTAAGCAACAACCTATCATTGCACATAGGACCCTTGATATAATCAAGGAAGAGATGAATAAGTATGATGGTTTTTCATTGATGAGATATACTCAACCCTTTGAGTTAAAGAGTGGAGTTTTAGATGATGGGGTGAGTATGATACTATGTACAATGGCTGGATATGAGTTCAAAATTGTGCCTTGTTATAAGATAGAAGATAAAACGTTTTTTAATGAGTAGCAATGATGATAAGAGGACCCATTCATTGGTGGTGCGTTCCAATGGCAGCTTCATTCATGAAGCATTGGAGAGTTAGACGATAGATGGTAGACATATTGAGATGGGAAATATTTTCCATTTTCAATATGACTCTTTCTCAATGAGCCTCTCATAGCTGAAAGAGATACTTATACCTACATAATATTCAGAACCTTATGGGTTTGCAAGGCCAAGGATGCGAGGATCTCATCGAGAGATCTCATGGGAGGTGCACTTCAAAAAATCATGGAGTGCAAATTTCTTCAACACTTTGAGGACGTTGGTGTCCTACAATGGGAGGATATAATTTTTTTTTTAGAATGAGATCCATCATCCACATTGAGATGAATGGTTCTTGATGTGGAGGAAAGGGTTGAAAATCCACTTGCAGAACTATGAGACATGCAAGCAAGAATCTTGGTTACATTGGTTTCTCTTGGGTGAGTATGGTTACTACCCAACAACACATATTTTCATGATCCATTCCTTGCAAAACACTGATGTAATGAAGGAGGAAGCATGGTTGCACTGGTTTTTGATGGCTGATTATGGTTACTACCCAATGACTCATATTTCTTTGACTCATGCCTTGTATATCAATGACAAAATGTAGTAAAATAATGCATGTTTACTTTAGTTGTTGTTAAGAGAGTTCAGCCATCACATGACGTCTCCCATGTTTATGTGTTTTCTATTTTTTGGAATATGGCATAACACTCTCATGATGTGTGATAATGGAGTTTGTTTGTATTGGGATGATATGACATTCTAGATGTCAATCAGTATGTTGCTATTGCTCCATGATTCACATGATATTGTAAAGAGGCGACAAGATATCTTTTTGCTATGGTTACTTTTGGGAGATTTTGGCTTGACATACTCCCCTTCTGTGCATGATAATGATGGAGGATGGTGGCAAGATGCATTCCTATGACAAATCTTTTTGGGAGAGTATGGACACCATACTTGGTTTGATGATAATGTGGTGGGGCAATAGGGTTATTTGCTGCATTGGATCCTCTTGAGAGAATATGGACAACCCACTTGGTATAACAATTGTATGGTGTGGCAGCAACAATCTTTGCTGAAATGGATTCTATTGGGAGAATATGGTTTGACATCTTCCATGTCTACCCAGATGCCTCTACTTATTAATTTTCACAATGTTGGGATGATGCTTGGATCCAAGAAGGAAAATAGGGCTAAAGATGAAAGCATGAAGATACATAGTCTACTTCATAAAGCATGGTTTGGAGAAATGTTTTTTGATTTGGGTCTTTCCTTTTATGGAATGAACAACTTCATTTTATCTATCTCATGTATTGATGATGATGTTGGACATAATGTGATTGTCACTTGGAGATTCATTGAAGATGAGGGACATATAGCTACACATTTGGAGGTCACTCTAGACATTCTAGAGAGAGAACCTTGGAGATGAGCACGCATAACATGTTGCAGAAAATGGGGAGGCCTTCCTTGTGAGGATTCCATTTGGAGGAAGATGTATGGCTGGAGCATCTACCTTTTGCAATTGCTTGGGGTCAAACAACATTTTGGCAGGGAGGACTGTAATATTCCAAACTCTTCACCTATTTATTGGAATACTAGAGTTCTTACTTATTTTTCTTAATTAATTAAATAAATGGGTGGAGTGACCCATAACCCATTAATATGAATAAATCCACTCCTAAGAGTGTGAAAATGGTTGTTGAGATAATCAATATACATCATGGAATAGTGGAGAATCTTATTAATGAATTAAGAGTGGAAATCAAATATCATTAATAAGAAAAACATGGAGAGATGGAGTCAAATAAGATCTAGGAGTACTCAAAGTAATATCATAGAGCAATAAATGATGAGATGATGGAGGAAGTGTTGCATTAGTTCACACATGATGCAGGGGGAAAAATTTAATGCCAAGATCATGGAGATCATGGAGAGACATCGCAGTCAACATGCAAACCTATGTCCACATGTACAACTCAGTTATGAGGTGGGCCAAGGCATCGGAAGGTTAAAAAAATACATAATGAAGATGAAGACAACATTAGAGGTAGTATTTCTATTATTGATTTTCTATTTTTTTAGGTCTGTATCTCTCATGTGAAATTTTATGCATGCTTATGTTGTTTACCTAAATATGCAGTGTTTTTTAGCACATGGTGTTTTCGAGTGGAAATACCACCCTTACCCATGGGGGACTTCCAGTGCCTACTATGGGAAGGCTATTTTGAGCTCCCATTCATCATGAGGCATTAGTGGCACATTTTTCCTACTTTCTGCAGCCCATACATCTTCAAAAATAATACGTTTCTGCAGCAGGGTTTGAGAGGAGGAGGTTTTCCTTCAGTGTTTCAGCTGAAGGACTAGTGAAGGGTCTATCCTTTCACTTTGTGCTTCAATATAAACCTTCCAGCACTTCATATATGTATTAGGCATCATGCCAAACATATCACACCTCCATGCAGCAACAATCCCTTCAAGGATTGTGTAGTCCATTCCCTTAGATCCAAAGGAGGAGGGAGGTTTTGAGTACTTCACCTCGAAATCATGTGAGGGATATTCCCCTCACTTTTTATGTATCATTTCCATCATTATTAAGCTGAGTAGACATATCTTTTGACAAGAAAAAGTCTCTCCCTCCCATACAAAGCAGGTTTTCCAGCTGTTGTGCATGCAAGATTTGTCATCTTGAGAGGAGGAAGAAGAAACTAGATGTCATGCTTCTAGCTTGGAGATCTGAAGGAGGGATCAACCCTCAAAGAACACATATGATCTATATCACATTTAAGAAATCTTATAACATTTTATGCTTCATATCTTCATAACCCAATACTCAAGGGATAAAACCTTAGGAGGGTGAATTTATGGTCTTCTTAGATTTGGATTTCCTTTCTGGATTATCTTGGGTTTCCATCATAGTGCTTAGATATACAATATTGGCATCATGAGAGCTCGAGAGAACCATAGATTTGCATTTACCTTGTTGAACCCTTGGTTAAATTGAGAGGTGGGGTGAATCAGTTTAATGCAATCATGGTCTTGTAAAAATTTCTTTTACAATTATTTACATCTTCATTTAGTGATCAACTTAATATACAATGGAACAACAATATTAATAAGTGAGTAACAAGTATTAAGAAAATTAAATACAAAATATCAAAATATAATCATCATGCACATAGACAACAGATATAAGTGGAAACCCATAAGGGAGAAAACTACATATTATTATTGTTGTGATGCAAAGGCAAGATCCAACTACCTCTCACCACTGATTTTCTATAGGCTCCAACCTACAGGAGGCTAATACCTCAATTCTACAAGCTACAACTTGCAAGGAAGCTCCAACTCCCATCTATTTTCTACAGGCTACAACCTACAGGAGGCTCCTACCTCAGCCAGCTATAGTTGGACATCTATCAAGCTACAACTTGAAATGGAAGCACCAACTTCCTCACTATACAATAAAATCATATGTTGATTTACATGGATATCAGCTCTGTTTTTCTCCTTCTTTACTGTTGTCCTTCCAGCATTAAAATTTGATTTATATCATCTCTGGATCTTCACAACTCATCTCTCTACTCCTTCTTATTCTTAAATTCTCTCACCTCTTTCTCCATTCTCTCACTCCTTATGCATGTGTTGGTAACATTATTTATAAATATCACCTCATAACTGTTTTCATTCCACAGGGAATTCGAAATGAACAGGTATGACTCTTTTCCTTCCCCCTTCTCATTTTCTTCTCTAGCACATTCAGAATAATATAATAGAATGTATACATTTTTGTATTACAGTGGAGTTTTTCTTTTCCTACAGAGACTTGAATTTGCATCACATCCAATAAAAATAATTAATTCATTTACATTTAGAGTTACAACAAATATATTTCTCCCAACCCTTTCATCTCTTTGCTCGTTGTACATTTGTCTTTTTTGCTGCTGTCAGAGTCGTTTTTCTATTTCTCCCATTATATTCCACCTTTTTTGTATAACTGCCCTGTTTCCTCAGTCACATGTGTCTTTAGTGCTGTGTTCACCCTTTTCATCTACCTGTGCTTGCACACCACTATCTTGCATGAGTTCCTGTTATCCATTCATTCCATTCCTTTGTGACCTGTAGAGTATGACCCACATACTATTTCCTTTATGCCCGCGATGGATTACAACTCCGGGCTTTATTCATGACACATATGTTTAAAATAAAAATAGTGTAAACATTATACTATGGAGCATTTAACATATATGAAACAAGGGCTTATAGGGTCCCACACTAGACTTCAATTCCTTTAGATTTTAGCTTTGAACTATATTGCGTCTGCTTTCTATCGCATTTCAGTATTTCAATCGTTCTTTGATATATGGCTCTTTTGCTCTCCGATGCGATTTACAAAGGGAAAATCCGTACTCCCAGACTTAAAAAATTTCAAGCTTCAGCTTCGATTTGCATCGTGTCCACTCTCTTTATCACACTTCAGCAATTGCAGTTATGCCATGTGCCTCCGTCCATCTGATCTCTAGATATGTGATATGTGATGGGTCCCACTTGACTTTATCACTACTTCGCATCGCAACTTCTATAACTTGTGAATTCTTATCACATAAGCATTGCCGATTGCGATATGCGATATACGGGCTCGTGATTCGTCGTCTACCATTGATCTGCCCCAGATCTAATGATCCTTATCTGATTGCACTTCGCACTTCCAACGTGTTTGTGCGATTTTTCTCCTGCCACGATTGCGATATGCGATGGTAATATCGCATCGCTACTTCACATCACATCGCATCGCCACTTTGCGGTTGCGATGAAATTTGTATCGCTGACGTGGATATTATGTTGTGCCGCCACGTGTCCTTTCGCATGCTTACACGCATCACCACTATGGTATGTGATGAAATTTGCATTGCCGAAAGGATATTGTGATGTGCCACCATTTGTCCTTTCGCTTTCACAGATCGTGATCAGCAATGCTCTTGCTTGACGGCGCTCTGATTTCCAAATTGACAGATCATCACCATTGATCTATCCAGATCTATGGTCCTCCTTGCTGCTGGCACTTCCGATTAATACTCAAGCACTAGCATAATATCATCTCTGCTTGTGATTCTCAACTCTATGGTTTAAACCCCAAATAAACCATATAAATATTTATGAGCCCACAACTTTATTTCAACATACCTTTTACATCGTCGATCTAATCGCTCATATATCCGACGACTATTACATAACAACGATACATGACCTTTAATTTTTCAATCTCATGCGAAATAGCCAGTTTTGTGTTGCTAAGTGTCAACTCCTTAATGCTATCACGTTCATTTCAACTTTTACCACTTACCACTCTAAAGCTGCACGAAAACCCATTTGCTGGTTTTTTAAACTGTCTTCACTGTTTCGTCTCTGCTATAGATTCATGGTTCCATACTCCATTGACCAAGGTTTCTCTCACTTGTCCTTTCAAAACTTCTTGTTCTATTATAACTCCACACAAATACAATTCATCTACTATGCCATTATGCTTCCTCTAGTCCATTGTGCCATGAATTATAGGTTCTTCTTTCGACAATTTCATTCAGGTTCACCACTTATCTTGCAATGAATCTTATCCATTCATTTCTTGCCTTTTCTGTTGCGATCTAATTGTGACCATCCGTTCACCTCACTTGGAATTCATCTGCCTTAATCTATTTTCCATTTGTTTACGCTGTCCCGCTCTGTGACACTGGTCCCTCCACGCTACTCCTCCTGAGCTTTTTCTTTATTCTAAGTGAGCTAATCTCTCCTAAACTTGTTTTTCTACCTTTGATCCTTTTCTTCCTTAGCTACTTCTCGGTTGCCTTTACTTCTTTCTGCTGCCTCTCTACATTCGTTGTTTCTCTACTTTTGTTGTTCCTCTACCTCTCTTTTATTCTTTCTTACTGCATTATTGCCTGATCTGCTCCTTTTCCTTATTGATGGTTCTTCTCTTCTCCTTTGCCTTAGTGATAGTTCAAGTGCTGCTCCTTTCTGATCCTTTGACATAAATGACAATATTTCCAACAGTATCCCCCTTTGGCATTGATGGCAACACATCCACCAATACTCCCATACTTCCTTCAGGACTTCCTCCCCCTTTCATTCTTAGAAGTATCTTGTCTTTCTTCCTTTGCTTGCTTTACAGAAGAGCCTTTATTATTTTGCTTGCTTTTCCTTCCCCTTTGACATCAATGGCAAAGGGTTGCACTTTTACCAGTGTGGTTTCTATCTTTTCATAATACTCTGATCTTGAGGACCTGTTCCATGCACTGCTCCATTGCTCTATCTCTTTTGTGACAATTTTATTGACTACTCTCCCCTTGGAATGATGCTTTCTTGACTGATACAGACTATCACTTGACTTCTGTTCTGATCCCATTCTTTGTATGTAGTCTTTACTTGTATATATATGTGTGTGTGTGTGTGTGTGTGTGTGTGTGTGTGTGTGTGTGTGTGAATTTATAATCATATAAGAGAGTAACATCTGCAGACACTACCCCTAGTTTGTCTCTTAGATATTCAAATGGTTCTTTAGCAAGAGGTTTTGTGAATATGTCTGTTGTTTGTTCCTTAGTTGGTACATATTCCAACTTCACTAATTTATGTGCTACTTGTTCTCTGAGGAAGTGGTACTTTATTGGGATGTGCTTTGTTTTTGAATGAAGTACATGATTTTTTGATATACTTATTGCACTTGTATTGTCACATTTGATAGAAATGGGTTCATCAATGCTTACCTTCATGTCTTGGAGAGTTTGTTTCATCCACATTACTTGTGTGCAACATGCAGCTACTGCTATGTATTCTGCTTCTGCTGTAGATAGAGAGATAGAAGTTTTCTTCTTGCTTAGCCATGCCACCAGAATTTTTCCCAAATAAAATGCACCTCCACTTGTGCTTTTCCTGTCATCCACACAGCTGGCCCATCTGTGT
>JAXQQM020058393.1:0-23618 GCA_034641835.2 Pinus albicaulis
ACTGTTTCGGGGAAAATCACCCTAGAGGTTTGTTGGGTTTAAACCTCCACAGAGCAGGGGCATGCTACTTAAGAAGGACTCACACAACCATACATGTTCATGAAAAACTAAATAGAGTAGATCGAGGAAGTTACCCGTAGGTCCTACGGTTGAAGCAGATCCCGCGGGGTCCAAACCCCTAGCAACCGTCTTTCCTTCTTAACCTGAAAGACAAGAAGAAACAAGCATGAAGAACTGGTTGTACAGCATATATCTACTCTAAATGTTAGTGAAATCCATATAAAACATTAGATAAACCATAATGAATGCTTAAATAACAATTTTCTCATATATGTAAGCAGACACTAACACGTATATTTTGGGAACAAGATGGTACTTCTGTATTATAAATAGCATGTACAAAAGTAACGAGTGGAGAGATCACCTGAATCCTTCCACGATCTTCGAGCAGACCATCGTCCGGATCCGTCCCGCCCTTGCCTCGCTAAGACTCCTTCCAAACTGGTGCATACAAGATGACATATAGGGAGATGAGCATCTCAAGGAAACAAGGGTTTCCTATAATGAACTGGGAAAGTGCAGGAGGCACGGGGAATCAGACTTGGATAGGGAATACCAACAGAGTATAATATCAATAAATTCTCTCTCCCCCTTAGGCCATACACATGAGGTGCTTTTATACTCCCTCAAAGTAGTTTCAACAGTTGGAAACAGTTGGCCACGTGCTGGGGTGGTTGAACTACCTGAGTAACCATCAACCCAGCCCGAAAATAGGGAATTTTTATATATTTTTTCATAATTTTAATGGCATACGTGGAAAAGTGCAGCTGGACTCGCGTATACACGCGGAAAAGTACGGGCATAATCGCGTATGGGGATTTTTACATTGTTTTTAAGTGAATTTGTCCAAGTCTGTAGGAATGGGTGCCCAAAGCCATAAAAGCAATCATGAATCATATGAAGGTGAGAAATGATGCTATAACAGATGCCCCCTAATATATGAGGTCAGAAGGGGTACATGATGGCCGAAATGTATTATGCACATAGAAAGAACTTCGTAAGGACAAGAGAGGACTTCACCAGATTTCAGCCTGCCAAAAACCAATGAAAGAAAACAGAGAGTCAACTCATGCTGAGGCGGGCATACCCATGCTTAGTCAAAAATACATCATATAGAAAGTACTGAATAGATCCAACATGTATACAAGTATAACTGAACTGAAAGTGCACAATGAATCTTCTGAGCATGGCCCGGAAGTATAAGTCTAAATCAATGTCCAAGTATCACATATAGAAAGCTGATCAAAGATGCTGCAACTGGATGTCTGATAAAATAAGTAACTGAATCTCCAAGTACCAAATCATAAGGGGTGGAACAAACGGTACTATCACGCAACTCGGGAGCCAACATATAGGATGCTGCTGTACTGAACTGCAACATATAAGGGTGGACGACATCATTGGCAGAAACTGAACCGAAAAAAGTTGATGAAACCCGAGGTCTTCACCGATCACTATGGCACAATTCTACACAATGGGAATAAATGAGCTGAATTCGACCATGTGAGAAATCGTTGGATTACCGATCAATGATGTATACCATTAACCAACGCGAGACAACCCACCAATAATGAAAATGAGTGTCAAGGTGCCCCAGTACAATCTAACAAGTGCGAATGAATGAGTTGAAGTCGAACACTTGAAAGAATCTACCAATTAGGAGGAAATGATGAATCCCCATTGTCGATAGCGAAGATTCTACCACTGATGACTGCAAACCCTAAGGTACTGACAAAAAGACTCTAGACCTTATTCCCAGAGCAATGAGTCAGAGTCGATGGGAAAAGATCTGCTGGAAGGAAGATTTTAAGGCATCCCACATCAATCCAGCGCGAGTGTAACCCGCAGGCCAAGATTTGGAAGGAATCGGACGAAGTAGAGTGATGGAACCAAAACCCAAGTACGTTTCCGACATGCACAAGATGAAGCTAGCGCACGGAAGAAACCCTATGAACCAACCAATAATGAAAGCTGACATAGAGGCGAGAAATCCACCGATAGGGTCAAATGGAAATCAAGGTACTGCACGAATCCCAAGTGTGATAATGTATGCTGACGTCGAACACAGGGGAAACCACTCAGTCAAAGACCCATAACGATGATCAAATGCTGAGCACAAGGTCACCTATCAATGATGGAAATAGGGCCAGGGTGTGGCTCTAGGTTTTCTCTCAGAGAAATGTGTCGTAGTCGATAAGAGACAAACCCGCCAGCAAGAAGTCAATGGGGACCTTCTCAAACCAGCACGAGCAGAAGACCAAAACATCTGATGTGATAGAACAAGATACTGACAAGACCGGGAAGGCCGACTGAATAATGAGTTAAGAGACACTGCAGAATAGCCGACTCTGGTTAGACTTCCCTTGAACAAAAGCATGACTCATGATGACCATGGCAGTAAAAGTGACACTGTATAAGTCTGTTATGCAGGAGGTAAAACAAACTCACCATATGATTGGAAGAGATAACCAACCGGGGGAGAACTAACAAGTGAAACAAGGTAAAGGCTAAACCTAGGTCAAAAACTAAAACCATCCCAAATGTAGGAGATATATATAAGTAAATGTGCTTTGTTCAAGGGCGATAAACTGACTCTGTACTGCCATCAAAACAACGAAGATACATCCCGTTCCCGCTCTTTTTGTTATATTTGATTTTTTTGTCTTTTTCATATAATAAGCCTGAAAAAGAATAAAATAATGCTATGGTACAATGGATAGAATGAGTATCAAAGAATAAGATGCACTAGTTCTTGGGATTGGAGCAATCCTATGCTCAATGCAAGGTGGCGGAAATTGGTAAGCGATACTCAAAGGAACGTTCCATCCATGGGTAAAACGGGTGTCAAGTCGTGATAGCTAAGTGCATGCAATGGTTACCTTGTACAAATAGTCAAGGTCAAAAGTTGGCTTAAACACTGAGTCCAAATGAAGCCGGCTAAAGGCCAGGATAAACAAGTAGCCAATATGCAATGCAGTAATACAACTTAACGACACCAGGGAGCCTCTAGGGTAAAAGCCAGAAAAAATGATAGTGAGGAAGAAGAAGAATGAAGCTTCAACACATAAGTCACGGCGGGACTAAAGAGGACTCCCGAGCCTACATAAAATGCAGCATGGGCAACAAGTGATAGCGAGGAACTAACTAGGAAGCCCATGTAAAGGAAGGCTCTACCACCAAGTCATGATTAAATAATCGGCGAGTGAAATGGGTGTAATACTCATGACCTGATGGGATCGACCCTGTGGCTGTGATCAGTATGGAAGCTAGTATGCAAGATGCAGCGGAAAGTGATTTCCCTAACCTATATGCCAGTGAAGATCATATACCTGCCGTGACGAGTCAGTAATCATGGATCAAAAACCAGAAAAAATCTCAAAATCGTCAAAATGTACCTGAAAACATACCAGACTGGGCACTTCCAAGCATCTGGGTTATGCAGCTTAAGATAGATCGAAAAAATGAGCATAACAAATTTTTGCGAAAATTTTCAAATTTTTAGGCATAAATAGACAAATTACCTCATATTTGGTTCATTATTGAATTGCTGATTTGGAAAAAGTGCTCTGGAGAAAAAAACTTCTTTCGTCAAATCAGGAACAACCGACCGTCGAATCGCACCGAATTTGTCAGGTAGGCTCCTCAATCATCTTTGAAAATCATTTTGTCCATTTAGAAATTAAAATTTAGTGTTTTTCACCATTCAAACCCTTGCTAAAAAACACGGACTTGCGCATACGTGGGTTCGTAATGGGAAAGTCGCGTATACACGTGACTGTACATAGAAAAAGTCGCGTATGCACAGGTTCGAATAAAAAAATGCATGGCTAATGCATGATTTATTGAAATTTGACAGGATGACAATCTCATGGAGGGAGCATGAACATAGCGCAATTGATCAAGAGGTCATGCAAGATCGAGCATCGCAAAATATTCTTCGAAATTGCGGATTGTTCAAATTTTTCAAAATGCCAAATATGAAAAGCAATGTTCGGTTGCTAGAAATGATCGTCAATTATTGGGAACCAGACCAAAATTTCTTCGTTATAGATCAGATGCCAATACGCATTGAAGTGGAAGACATATACTTTATTACTGGACTCTCCCGGAGGGGAGAACCAGTAGACTTGCACGGGAAGCCCCTGGGAGGGCTAACCGTGGAAGATTATGTCCACGTGTATTTCGTAGAGGGTTCCAAGAAATTTGGAACTCAGATTGTGATTAAAGATTTACGGGATTCGCACATGAAAATCCTCCTTTTCACCATTGGCAGAGTGGCAGGATCTGCCTCCCTACATCAGGCGTCCAGGACGCAAATGAGCATAGCAGTAGAATGCTTGACTCATGTGTATGATTGGTGCACAGCCCTATTACTGAACATGAAGCAACAGTTGACCTCAATCTACCAAGCAAAGACCAAACATTTTGGGTACGGTACTATTTTGATGACATTCTTCTTTAAGAAGATACCAGCTTTGAGACCTAGAGTTATCTCTACCATCAGTAGCCCGTGGGACCCAAGAATTTCCCGTTGGGTGGACATGATGAAGAGATTAGGGGGAAGTGAAGTTCCCGGGACCACTCGGGACGATGAGTTCTTCCTTTGGTGGGGAGAACAAATCATCGCAGTGGATGACTATCCCTATGCCGGGATGGACTTCCGTTGAGATCCAGATCTATTTCTTCCACCAGGCACAGCATGGGGTATAGTCGGTAAGTTTGCAAATTTTTTTTGACTTATATAATTTGTTTTTGGATTTTTTCAAATATGTATGAAAAAATGAAAATAAACATGTTTTTGATTGGATTCATAATGACTGACAATGTAAACATGATCATGATATAGATATTGGACCAGTGCGACCTGAGGGTTTCCCGCGCCACAAGTGTCGCAGGGGCGAAGCAGATACAGTGGATTCAGATAGGACCCTGCAAGCTGTGCAGAGGAACTTGGAGGGGTTAACCCGCCACATACCTATGGCTGCCATGGAAGACCTGCCGGAAGCCATCCAGAGACGGGTGGTAGGAGTGCCCCGAGACTGGGTACAACTATTCCGCCGAGTTACCACCGCGGTCACGTTCTATAGGAACACGACTTCTGGGCAGGGACCTCAGGAGTGGACATATATTATGTATTAGATGACTGTATATTATTTTTTGAGACTGAACATGATCGGGCATAAGCCCAAGTTTTGTATGACCTTATGGATCCAAATTTTGTAAATTTTTTGAACACTCTGATGATATATATACAACGATATTTGATGTGATGTGATAAATGTATCAAATGTATGATGTTTTTGATGATTAAATTTTATTGAATGGAATGATTAATATGCCAATCAATTGCTTGATTAGCTAATGAGTCTGCTAACCAATTGTCAGCTCGAGGAATATGAATGAAAGTTAAAAATTGAAATGATCTTTGTAACAAACGTACCCTCAAGAACAACCGTAATAAAAATGGGTCACGAACCCGATAAGTATTGTTCAACTACGACACGACAAGCTGAGAGTCCAAGAAAACTACCAATGAATCAACACCCAAAGATATTGCCTCGGAGAGTAGATAAACAACTGCAGTGTATTCTGCTATATTATTGGAAGCAGGACCAATGCAGACCCCTCTTGATACTAACAGCTGACCGGAAGGATAATGAAGCACCCAAGCCGTGGAAGCTAAGTTTCGGGTGTGTCTACTAGCACCATCGACGAAACCAAAATGACTCATGACATCCAACAAAACCTGCCAAAGCAGATCAAAAACATCACCAACTCATCAAAGATCGAAAATCAACCAGATATGTACAAAACCAAACTACTATATACAAAAGCAACATGCCAGGCCAAAGCCTAGGCATAATACTTCTTCAAATAGAGCCCATTTCGGGGCTTCGGCAACCCGTTCCCTTCAAAATCAACCAAGGTATCTGCCCCTTTCTTAAGGAATTTTTAAACGATAAAGGGGCCATACCACATAGACTTAAACTTTCCTACCCCCAGAGCATCTTTTTCTTGGGCATAAACCAAAACAAGGCCACCTTCCGAAAAAACCCTGGGTTTGACCGCCTTATCGTACTGAACTTTAACTCGATTTTTATGCGCTTCATTCATCGTGGCGGCATCCCAACGCTGCTCATCGAGATGTTCTAGATGAAGGAGCCGTTCTTAAATAATAGAAGTGTAAGGAAGAAGTTCAACAGCTAACTTAAGAGAAGGAATCTCGCATTCAATAGGAAATACAGATTCCACCCCATGCACTAGCTGAAACGGAGTAAAGCCAGTTGCAGTTTTCACTGATGTCCTGTATGCCCAAAGTGAAGGATATAGCATAATATGCCAGTTGGATCTAGCTTTATCAATTGTCCTTTGAAGAATTATCTTCAAGGATTTATTCATGGCTTCCACTTGCCCATTGGCCTGAGGATAATACAGAGATGAATGCTCCTGCCGGAAACCCAATTTGAGAGCCAACTTAGCCATCATACTATTCTGAAAATGACTGCCATGGTCAGTGACAATCTCTCAAGGAATACCAAAACGAGCGATAACCTGGTTGAAAAGGAAAAGAGCTGCAGTCTCCCCATCATTCCCAAAAGTAGGCATAGCCTCGACCCACTTTGTAAAGTAGTCTACTGCTACAATAATGTACTTGTGACCTTTAGCCGAAGGCGGGTTACAAGTAGCATAATCAATACCCCACTTTGTAAAGGGACCGATAGTAATGACTGGAAAAAGCGGAGCTGGATGAGTGCGCATTTTTCGAGTATAGACTTGACACGGATGACACTTTTTGACCGATTCGAGACAATCTTTGAAAATCGAGGGCCAAAAGTACCCAACACGCAAGATTTTTTGGGCTGTAGCAAGCCCAGATAAATGACCCCCACAAGCTCCACTGTGGGAATCATTCAGCACAGCCTCAGCTTCTTCGAGAGTTAAGCAGCGTCTTAGGATTGAATCAACCCCTCGACGGTATAAAGCATCACCAATAATCAAATAATTCTTGGCCAAGTGGCGCAACTTACGACGCTCATATTTCGAAAAAGTAGAGGGAAACTTCACAGTCTGGAGATACACAATGATATCTCCGTACCAAGGATCCTGTGAAGAGATAAGAAACAAATGTTCATCCGGAAAGGATTCATCATAGATCATCTCTTCCCCACAGGGCAACTCGGAGATCAATTCCGTGAAAACTAATGATTTCTTGGAGTTGGCAGACATAAACTCAAGATCAAATTCCTGTAAAATCACAATCCATCTATTGTATTTGCCCCCAATCACTCGCCTACTGAGGAAAAACTGAAATGGATTGGCTTCTGCCAAAACACAAGTTTTGCAAAGAATAATGTAATGTCGGAGTTGTTGCACAGCATGAACTGCTGCTAAAGCTAATTTTTCTATCGGAGTGTATCGGAGTTCAAGTCCTACCAAGCCTCCACTAAGGTAGTATATAACATGCTATGCAAGAGCATCATCCTCCTGAACCAGAACCATACCGATGGTAGATTCTGCTGCTGCCAGATACAAAAGGAAATCCCTGCTATAATCAGGTGGACTCAATAAAGGAGTAGAGGTCAATGCTTTTTTCAAAGCATCGAACGAGCGTTGAGCGAAGTCATCCCAAGGAAATGGAACTCCCTTCTTCAACAATCTCATAAATCCCTTTGTAACTTCAACATAATTTACGATAAATCTCCGAAGAAAATTAGACTTTCCTTGTAGAATTTGAAGCTGACGGATAAAGGACGGGAGAGGCAACCGAAGTATTGCCTCAACCTTGAAGGGATCTACCCTAATCCCTTCCTTAGACACAATGAATCCCAATAACCGACCAGATGTAACCGCGAAAACGCACTTGTTCGGATTCAATCTAATCTTATAGAACCGACATCGTTCAAATATTTTCCGGAGGTGAGCAGGATGATCCATCCTCTTTCGAGAATGAGCAGCTAAATCATCCAAATATGCCTCGATAATCTTTTTGATGTCGTGGAAGGCATATGACATGGCCCGCTGAAACGTAGCCCCAGCATTTTTAAGACCAAAAGGCATCTTCTTGTAAGAAAAAGTACCCCAGGGACAAATAAAGGCAGTCTTATGCTGATCTTCAGGATGGATAGTAATCTGATTATATTCGGAGAAACCGTCCATGAAGGAGAAAATCTCATTACCGGCACACTCGTCAATGATCTGATCGATAAATGGTGTGGGGTAATTATCTTTAGGACATGCTTTATTTAGGTCTCTGAAATCGATGCAAACTCGAATCGTTCCTTGCTTTTTATCTACGGGAACGGGATTTGAAACCCATTCAGTCAAAGGAACAGGGAAAATGAATCTCGCCTTAAGCAGCTTCTCAACTTCAGCTTTGATAGCTGCTGCCTTCCTAGGATTGACCGGACGAAGTTTTTGCCTCACCGGCTTAGCGTTTTCATACGTCTTGATCTTATGCTGGACAATAGATGGGTCTATTCCAGGCATTTCCTCATAATACCAAGCGAATACATCCCTATACTCTTTAAAGAGCTCGGTGTAAATTTGAACCTCTTCACGAGAACATTCAGCTCCGATGAAGACATTCTCGATAATATTGAGATCCCTGGAAATGTTCACCGGGATAGTAGGAGAAATCACAGCCATGTTCCCTTCAGCATAAACCTGTGTTGGTGCTAAAGGGTTCAAGACTGGGTGAACAGAACCAGGAGACTGAGGACTTGGAAAACTTGTTTCAACTTCACTCAAGTCAGGTAAAAAGTAAGACCGATGATGCAAGTCATCCATCGGTCTATATATACCAGTCATGGCTTCCAAGATGGCCTCTTCAGATGGAAGAGTGGTATCAAGGCAATCCTGGGCAGAAGAAGAACTAAGTGTCCAAGCCGGAGCCACATCTCCATCCAACTCTTCCGGTGAAGAGGAGGTGGAATGGATTCTCTGAGTCAACAAGGCGATAGGAAATCTCGAGTGAGGAAATTAATGCAGACACCATGACCTTCCACTTGATGTGGCGATGCAGGGAAGGTAAGGTCCAAGGGTCCGAAAAATAATGAGTTCTGAAGAACTCTCTTAGAAGAGGAGCCTTGGAGGATGAAATAGCATTAATATGAACTGTAGGAGGAGGAATATCGAAAGTACCCATCAAGGAAGAATACATTCCAACTCCTAAATTCTCAACAGGCGCCTTAGAATTATCCAACTTAGGAATATATGAGTTAGTAGACGCATTCGGGTCTACAGGAGGACAGTCCAGTTGATCCACTGTAACAATCCTCCCTTCGTGGGGGAAACATATAATGTGAAATAATAAGGATGCAATGGCATCCATCTCATAAATCTAGTTCCTCCCCAACAGAAGGTTGTAGTCCAACTTTGCGTCCACTACCTCAACCTCTATATTGACAGTTTTGCCCCCAACACAGATGGGAAAAGCTGGGACAATACCATGGGGTCTGTGATAATGACCATCGAACGCAGTCAAAACAGTGCTAGATGGAACAGCTTTGGAAGATCCAAGTGTCTTCCAGCATGCGAGAGACATCACGCATGTGGAAGCACCCTCATCAACAACCGTTCGAAAGATGTTACACTTCTGGTACGATTATTTAATATGAAAAGCCATGTGATGAGGAAGTATCTTCTTAAAATTAGTCATATCAAAAGTAATCAGAAGAGAATTTTTCGGATCAATAGCCCCAATGGCAGTGAGCAAAGCACTCCGCTGAGCCGGACAAGACTGGAGTACCTCTAAAGCTGACATAGCAAAGGGAATCTGTGCCAGATCTTCTACAATCGAGTAGTTCTGGGCAACCCTCGCATTCGGATTAATCGTTGATCGCTTAGAAGATGCTTTGGGCATCCGAGGCATAGACTCAACAGTAGGCTTCGTAATGTGAAGCGGCTCAGTAGCATCAGGAGTATCCTTAGCTTTCGAAGACTCTTCTCCACCATAATCACGGGATCTCGTAGCGATATCCGCGTGAGCACTCATCATGAAAATGTTCGATGGAATTTCCCCTTCTTGGGTGCCCCCAGAGGAAGCCCCAGGATTTTGGTTCGCGCTAACAACTAATTGTTGCCCTTGGGGAAAAGGGTTTGTTAACACAGCCTGGGAACTAGAAGAACCCTGCTGGGCTAACAAGCGCTGCGCATCCTGAATTTTAGGGCAAAGGTGTGTAAGATGGTCTCCAGCACATAGCTTGCATGGAAACTTCACTTTCCTTTTCTCCTTTGGACCCTCACCAACATGCTCGTTGGTTTTATTTGCATTACCCTTCCCGTTCTTGCCCTTCTTCTTATTATTTCGTCCCTTCTTCTTCCCATCGGATTGTTTATTTCCTTTGGGATCAGAAGCTTGGATAGCATTTATGGACAAAGAATGGGAAGGTGATGACTCAGCAGGCACAGCCTGACCAGAAGGAGCAGATTGCAAAGACAACTGCTGCAGTTGAGTAAGCAGGCTGGCTGCACCACTATTGATTGATCCAATCAGTCCGTCGCCATGAGGACCGGGCTTAGTTTTCGACAAATCTAATTTGGAGCGAGGAGCATTGGGAAAATACTTGTGAAGGACCCCAGACTAAGAATATATCAACTCTAGTTGCTGGGCCCTAAAAATGGCCTGCTCCTCGAAAAATACCCCTGAGAGGGATACATCTTTCGAAATATCTAACTGTAGGGATTTGAGAAACCATTCCAAAATAATTCACCTGGAATATGAGCTTTAATCAGCCTCTTCCTTCTCCTCCATTCCTGAATGTGATCAGAAATGTGGGTTGCATCGTCTTGTTTAAAATTAGCTAGGAATTCAGTCCCAGCATCATAGCGGACAGGCAACTGGAAATGGTTCAGAAATGTAACAGCCAGTTCTCCAAATGTAGCAAGACTGCCCCCAGTTAGCTCAATATACCATTTGGCAGCATTTCCAGTTAGGGTGCGTTGAAATAATCTCAACCTAATCGAATCATCGATCAGGAAGTTCGAAGAACACCATAAATGGAAAGTGCTAATGTGGTCAGTCGGATCTTCTCCATTCTTACCTTCAAACTTTGGAATTTCTGAAGGAAGTTTGGTGGGAACCGGAGGCCACCCCGGACCATAACGAATCGGATCATTAGTCAACTTCGACAGATCTGGCAAGTTTAACGTTGCCAGAAAAGGTAAGCGAGGCGGAGCCTGAGGATTCCATCCTTGATGGGATGGATTCCCAACATTCTGAAAATAATACCCTGGATTTGATGAAGCACTGTTTGGTCAATTTAGTGTGTCCTAAATTGCTAACATAAATTATCAACCAGGGATTCGTAAGCTGACGAAGTGTGACGCACTATATGTGCAAGATACCCTATCTCTTACTTTTTTGTCGTTTTTGGATTTTTATTGATCTTGGTTGATTTCCTAATGTGAGATGGAAATTCTAAAAGACAAGTATGGTTATGAATATTCAAGGCAATGATGTCCTTTATAATAATTTACCAAACTTCAAACTTAAAAATGAATTTGAAACATACAATGACAAAACTTGAAAGGAAATGAAAATGTGCTACTGAAATGAAAAAGGTGCTGCTAATCTAATAAATCAAAATAGTGAACTAGTGAGCATGAAACCAAACTATTCTTGCTGTTGTCTAAACAAAAAAGAAACTATGCTGAAAGAAATCCAAAAGTTGCAATAAAGTAAATCTAAATCAAATTACATCAACTTGTCTTCTGATCCCTCATCATTAGTCCAGCTATGATTTTCGAAAGTAACCATAAACAACTTGAGTAACTGATATCTAACTTGCAGAAAGTAAACTAATATCAAACCACACATTCATAATTCAATCCCTCACCATCAATCCAGCTGTGGCTTTCGGAGGTAACTGAAGATGTCATGCACAATTTAATATATCTAAATTTGCAGAAAGGAAACTAATACCAAACTACACATTTCATAATACAATCCCTCACCATCAGTCCAGCTGTGGCTTTCGGAGGCAACTGAAGATGTTATGAGCAGTTTAATATATCTAAATTTGCAGAAAGGAAACTAATAATAAACTACACATTTCATAATACAATCCCTCACCATCAGTCCAGCTGTGGCTTTCGGAGGCAACTGAAGATGTTATGAGCAGTTTAATATATCTAAATTTAACTACTGAAGCAAATGTGCAAGACTGAAATAAACAAAGCAATACCGGAATTAAACAAAAACTAAGAAAAAATAAATTAACAGCAGAACAATATTGATTCCATGTCATTAGTCAAAAGATATGCAAATGCCTGGGCTGCCATGAAAAATTATGCTAAAAGCTATGATTTCAGAAAGCAATTTAAGTAAGGAAATATGACAAAACAGAATTGAAAGCAACTTATCTAGAAAACATGTAAAAACCTCCTTGGATAGCAGGGGCCCTCTGCTACCAATTTGGTGTAGTCCTTAGCTCCTTGAAGATAAGATCACAATAGCATCAAAGAACTAAGCTTCTTTATTCAAAAACTCATAAATATACATCCCATTCCATCTTGAACTTTGTTACAAATCTACTTCCTCATTACTTTCTCATTACTTCTTTATTACCTCTTCATTACCTATGATAGGAGAAAGCTTCTCCTATTTATACAAAATATGAGGAGTCATCTCATTAATGGGAGTCCATGAATCTCTCCCTCCATCTCTAGAGTTACAATCAAAATAGGAAATGATAAGACACATGTCTTTCTAGAGTTTCAACACAACTAAGAGATGAGACACATATCCTCTTAGAGTTTCAATACAACAAGAAAGTGAGACACATATCCTCTTGATCCCATAATATTCTCCAACCAAATTCGAATTTGGCCTTAGAGTGCCACATAAGGGTCTTCTAGAAGTCTCCTTTTGACCTACACATGTCACAAAACTCATAACACATATATAGATATATGAAACTATGTTAATTTTTCTAGTTTCTAATCATAAATTCACTTTAAATACATAAAATAAATAACTTTGGAAAACAAGGATCCTAACCCATATATTTATGAAAATGGTTACTTGATGTAGGGTTTTAGGTCAGATGGCTATGAAATAAGAGCTAAATGGTTATGACATAATGAAAATATGTATGAATATGGAAAACACTTTTGAGACTCAACATACCCCCCAACTGAAGTTGTTGCATGTCCTCATGCAACTATTGCAATGATTCATTTGTCCATGAGTTGATCTTTGACTCATATAGATTCGTTCCAAACTTTGCTTCTTGATATTTTCTTTTTTTGGCAAAGTATAATACATTTGATTGCAACACATTTTTTTTTTTTTTTTCAATGGTTGGTTCTTGTGTGACAACCATTTTTTTTTTTAGCATTGGTTCTTGTGTAACAATGCTTTATTTTCTTTGTTGCATCAAAGTTTATGAAAACATTTAGAATCAACTACTTCATCAATGAATTGATCATTTGCAAGGCATATAATCTTTTGAATCATGTTGCAACAATAGTTGGTTGGGAAGTATATGTGGATGGAAATGAAATGAAAATATGTGATAGTGTATGATATGTGGATATGAAATGATGTCCCTTCCCCCCCCAACTAAAGATATGACAATGTGGAAAAGGGAGTGAGGAATTTTTCCAAAGTTACAATTTTAGCATTCTAATGAATTACATGACTAAAAATTAGAAAACAACATACCTTCACTTACCTTAAATGTGGATGAGTTGTGTATGTGTGGTGGCTGCAAAATTCTGATCATATTCTTCTTCAAGTGGCTGAACAAGAGGAGTCATGGATAAAAAGATGAGATGACTTTTTATTACTCCTACTAAAACTTGTTGAATCTGCTCCAAAATGCTGAAAATAATAGTCTTCATGTCTTCAAAACTCATTGGCACAATTCCTACTATGTGAAAAGATGTTCTGATGTCGAACATAGTAGGAAATTGTTGAATTAGTGGCCATTAATGGATGCCACTAGTCAACACGAGAACTCTCACCATTGATGTCAATGAGAGTCAAGATGCCCAAACACATCTTGCTAGGTACGAATGATTTTGCTGATGTCGAGTCACCTAGAAGATCTGACGAACAAGAGACATTAATGTATTCCCATTTTTTGTCAGCATGAGAACTTGTCATTAAGGCATGCAAGCCTCAAGGTGTTTTTACAAAGAACTTAGACTCAAAGGACTATGGACTCAATAATTTGCATTGCAGCAGGGCTTATTTGCGGAATGAAAATGACAAGAAATGGAAGATGAAAATGGAAGATGGTAATGGGCAATATGCATGTGAATGAAAAATGGCAATGGGCAATAAGCATGTGAATGAGCCTCTTGCTTTTATTTATGGGTTATGAATGGACAAAAAGAAATGGAAAGTGGATGTGAATGTAAATGGAAAATATGAAGTAAAATGAGGTGAATGGTTTATTATGAGGTATGGATGTGATGGAGACAATAGTATCTGAAAGTTTTTCAAGTGTTTGGATCTGATTTTGCATCAACATATTTCCTCCTCTTTGTTGCTGATCATCCTCTTATGAAACAAATTGGTCTCTTAGAGAGACACCATTCTCTTGTAGTTATTTGTCCTTCCTCCTGGAACCTGCAAAAAAACTAATACTTCTTCTGCAATGGAATGTAAGATTATCAAAGGGAGAGAGGTGATCAATCTCTCTAGTTATGATATTTACACACAAAATTAAGAATTTGTATTAATGAAACAAGTTCTCAAAGGAAAAATCACAAGAATTTATACCTGTTTTGGAATTAGTGCCTCAAGTTGAATGTAGCTTATTTTCAGCAATTTATTTCATTATTTGCCATTTCAAACTCTAATGATGGATTTCTCATTGTATAGATCTTGTTGAGACCTTTCCAACGATACTTAAATCATCAAAATCTGATTTTGTATGAGAAAGTTAGGGTGATTTGAACAATGAGGTTTTTCAACTGCGGAATTGCAGAACAGCTGCGGAATTGGACTTCAGCTGCGGAATTGGAGAACAGCTGCGGAATTGGACTTCAGCTGCGGAATTGAAGAACAGCTGCGGAATTGGACTTCAGCTGCAGAATGTCGACGGTTTCTGTAGCTAAAAATCTTGAATAAAAAGTTAGCCATTCATCCTTCATCATCAATCCAAAATTAATCAATACCTTCAGAAAAACAAGCAAATTAACTTATTCATTTCATTGATTCAAAATTATTGATTTTTTTTTATTTTATTTTTTTTTATTATTATTATTTATTTTTTTAATAATCAAAACAAAATTGCAATTTTTTTTTTTTAATGTTGCACCAATCTTGGAAAAGAAGAATGCCTCTACAGCATCATAGGCAGTGGGAACTTAAGACCATGTCTACAACTTTCCACAATCCAAGAGATGGAAGGTGGACTGATCTCATGAAGTTCGAGTATGACTTCAGAAAATGAAACCTGCTATACAATACAATTTTGTGCAATGCTCTTCTATTATTCACACTTTTCCTCATTGAAATTCCAATAATCAGTCAGAATTGATTAGCCAATTTCCAGCACACTACTTTGAACAAATGTTGGACCTAAACTGCAATTTTGTAGCCATTTTCTTTTCCCTTATTGTAAGAATTTTTTTTTTCTTCTCGTGCTAAAATTACATGAATAAAGTGAGCTTCAAAAGGCATTGAAGATTGTAGTCGTAATACAGCCAACATATTAATCATCCTCTTCACTAAGTAAAGTAAAAGAGAATGGATGGAATTTCATAGAACTTATTTTGAAACTCAACCAAGTGAAGACGTAATGCATGGAGAAAAGCACTGAGAGTTTCCATAAGGAGCAACACCATCGTAGTTGCAGAGGCAAACACAACCAATCCAGTCTATACGTATGAAGATGATATTATAGCCCCATGCAGATTGAAGAACCTTCTCATAGAAAGCGGCTGATAATTCTGAGTGTACCAAGCTGAGGACCCAGACCGAAGATAAAATGCAGTGTTGGAAACAACACCTAATACAAACTGAAGATCTGGCATCAAAGGTCAGTGAAATGTGGATTGAATGCCACGTTAAGAATTTGATTTCAATTAGAATTCATCTTCTTCAGATTATGGGCGAAATCAAGCAAAGTGCCGTTCAAACTCTCCACTGTTCAAACAGAAAACCGTTTTTCCTCACGCGGCAGGCAAAAATGGCCTTCAAAGAACCGATAATTTCTCCCAGACCGCCACGAATTTCTTAAAACGGTTTCTGGGTTATCTAATTGACCACGTTAGCAAAAAAACCCATGTCGTGGATTTTCAAAATTCATCCTAGTTTGATCAGAAAACGTGTTTAAAAATGACGTGTTAATAAAAGTTGCGTTTTCTGAGTGCGCTGTAACAAAATCAATTCTCTGTTTTGCGTTTTTCTGTTTGTCTTGAATCTGCCGCATCACTAGCATTACTGACTAACTCATTGTTTAATTCCAGCATAGGAAAATTCAAGACAAGCTGTGTACTATCAAATCCAAAAGGCGACTAACCTCTGCTTGATACTCATGTTGTTTTTTTTTAACGGATTAGTCTGTTGTTTTCTGTTATGCTGTTGTGGTTTTATACCTAGGAATGCCAGGTATTGTTTGCATTATCTTCAAGTTTGAAACAACAGAAAAACCAGCTGTCTGCTCACGGTTTAGTGATCTTAATTTCCTAGTGTGACATAACTCCAAAGATGTAAATGGCCGTGAAAGGCAGTGCACTGTTCCGTTTTGTTTACAAATGAACCATGAGCACAGTTTTGGAATGAAGATCTTTTTGAAGGGACTCATCTGGTTTTCATCAGGTTTGTAGAGCGCTGGAGAGCATTGCAGATTTTGCAAAGGTTGGACCTGTTTCTTTGGTTTCGTTTTACAATGGCCATCTCATTTTGTTTATTGATTTGTTTTTGTTATTGTTTTGTTTTTTTTTTTTGTTTTTTTTTTTAATTTGTTTTGTTAATAAAACTATATATGTTATATTTTCAAGAATTAAAAATATACATATATGTTTTACTAAACAAAATGATTTTTTTTTTTATTTGTTTTGTTAATAAAATTACACATGTTGTATTTTGAAAAATTAAAAATATACATATGTAATTTACTAAACAAAACAATTTATTGAAATTTTTTTTTTAAATGATTTTGTTATTAAAATTATATATATATTTTCAAAGATAAAAATATACATATATATCTTAGTAACAAAACAATTTTATTTTTTATTTTTTATTTTTTTTTATTTTCATTTTTTTTTTTTAATTGATTTGTTTAATAAAATTAGGTATGTGATATTTTTAAAAATTTAAAAATACACATATATATTCATTAAACAAAACAATTTTATTGAAATCAAAGTTTTTCATGAAAACAATTTTATTTTTTTTTAAATTGTTGAATCAATTGAAATGATGAAGTTTTATTTTGTCTCCTTTTTTTTTTCACATAACAATTCTTTTTCTGATCCTCCAGATCACACAAAGTGCAGGAGGAGAGCATACTCAAGAATTATTAATTTTTTGATGTAAGAAATAAGGCTACCTAGTTACACTTCCCCGGCAACGGCGCCAAAATGTTTGGTCAATTTAGTGTGTCCTAAATTGCTAACATAAATTATCAACCAGGGATTCGTAAGCTGACGAAGTGTGACGCACTATATGTGCAAGATAACCTATCTCTTACTTTTTTGTCGTTTTTGGATTTTTATTGATCTTGGTTGATTTCCTAATGTGAGATGGAAATTCTAAAAGACAAGTATGGTTATGAATATTCAAGGCAATGATGTCCTTTATAATAATTTACCAAACTTCAAAATTAAAAATGAATTTGAAACATACAATGACAAAACTTGAAAGGAAATGAAAATGTGCTACTGAAATGAAAAAGGTGCTGCTAATCTAATAAATCAAAATAGTGAACTAGTGAGCATGAAACCAAACTATTCTTGCTGTTGTCTAAACAAAAAAGAAACTATGCTGAAAGAAATCCAAAAGTTGCAATAAAGTAAATCTAAATCAAATTACATCAACTTGTCTTCTGATCCCTCATCATTAGTCCAGCTATGATTTTCGGAAATAACCATAAACAACTTGAGTAACTGATATCTAACTTGCAGAAAGTAAACTAATATCAAACCACACATTCATAATTCAATCCCTCACCATCAGTCCAGCTGTGGCTTTCGGAGGCAACTGAAGATGTTATGAGCAATTTAATATATATAACTTGCAGAAAGGAAACTAATATCAAACTACACATTTCATAATACAATCCCTCACCATCAGTCCAGCTGTGGCTTTCGGAGGCAACTGAAGATGTTATGAGCAGTTTAATATATCTAAATTTGCAGAAAGGAAACTAATATCAAACTACACATTTCATAATACAATCCCTCACCATCAGTGCAGCTGTGGCTTTCGGAGGTAACTGAAAATGACATGAGCAATTTAATATATCTAAATCTAATTACTGAAGCAAATGTGCAAGACTGAAATAAACAAAGCAATACCGAAATTAAACAAAAACTAAGAAGAAATAAATTAACAGCAGAACAATATTGATTCCATGTCATTAGTCAAAAGATATGCAAATGCCCGGGCTGCCATGAAAAATTATGCTAAAAGCTATGATTTCAAAAAACAATCTAAGTAAGGAAATATGACAAAACAGAATTGAAAGCAACTTATCTAGAAAACATGTAAAAGCCTCCTTGGATAGCAGGGGCCCTCTGCTACCAATTTGGTGTAGTCCTTAGCTCCTTGAAGATAAGATCACAATAGCATCAAAGAACTAAGCTTCTTTATTCAAAAACTCATAAATCTACATCCCATTCCATCTTGAACTTTGTTACAAATCTACTTCCTCATTACTTTCTCATTACCTCTTCATTACCTATGATAGGAGAAAGCTTCTCCTATTTATACAAAATATGAGGAGACATCTCATTAATGGGAGTCCATGAATCTCTCCCTCCATCTCTAGAGTTACAATCAAAATAGAAAATGATAAGACACATGTCTTTCTAGAGTTTCAACACAACTTGAGGAATGAGACACATATCCTCTTAGAGTTTCAATACAACAAGGAAGTGAGACACATATCCTCTTGATCCCATAATCTTCTCCAACCAAATTCGAATTTTGCTTTAGAGTGCCACATAAGGGTCTTCTAGAAGTCTCCTTTTGACCTACACATGTCACAAAACTCATAACACATATATAGATATATGAAACTATGTTAATTTTCTAGTTTCTAATCATAAATTCACTTAAAATACATAAAATAAATAACTTTGGAAAACAAGGATCCTAACCCATATATTTATGAAAATGGTTACTTGATCTTGGGTTTAGGTCAAATGGTTGCCGAAATAAGAGCTAAAATGGTTATGACAATATGACACTTAATGGAAATATGCTTATGAATATGAAACACTTTGAGACTCAACGAGGCACCAGGTTGCCAAAAGGACTCGTAGAAAGGATAAGAACCTCCTCTAGCGGGTGCAAAACCCGAGACCAGTTCCCCCCGCTGAAGTATGAAATGAAGAGGAGAGCCCCTGATAGGGGTTCTAGGCATTAGAAAGAGGAGAAAAGGTCTGATAAGCACTCGACGAAGGGAAAGAAGTATTCCCTTGATGACCTGCGTAAAACTGATTCCCTGCCCTCACTGTAGTGAATACAGGGTTCCATCCTGCAAAAGTGGTCGAATTCTGACCTCCAGACCAAGGATTGAAACTCTGGGTCTGAGAGGTAAACGGAAAGGACCCTAAAGAAGGATTGGAACTAGGAATGTGCCCAGTTCCAAAGGGGAAACCCTAAAAATAAGCTGATCCACTAGCCATGGAAGGCATGGGTGTAGATCCAGCTGCAGCAACGGAAAAGGAAAAAGAGGGATTCCCACTAGTGGGCATCCCTGAACAGAAGGGACCAGAATGAGAAGCATGTGCTTGGGTGAAACCAGAGCCAAACACAACAGCACTAGAAGATATCGAAGATAAAGCAATAGTGCCCCCTCCTTCAACAGAAGCAGGAGTCTGAATGCCTGCAGCACTCACGGCAAAAGCCGCATTCCCAGTCGTGGCCATCGAAAGGTATGAATGATACGGAAGATCTTCCGGTCTCTCTGACTTAGGTCCGATGTATTGAACAACGAACGGATAATCAGGAGGAAGAGGAGATGGACCTGACGCAAGAGGTTCAGGTACTTCTTCAATTTGAAAATCTTCTTCCTGAGGAAATAAAACTCGTGAGGTGAGCGGAATGCTCCTCTCGGAACCGACACCAGAATCAGCCATGAAACCTTCAGACCCTTGTGGAGGATCTCTCTCCACTGCGTCAGACGCCACAGGGTGGTAACCACCTGCTAAATCACTCCTACGCCTTCTCAAAGAAGGCTCTAGACTCTCGGGAGATAACCCTCGGATTCTCCTTGATCGACGAGGCGCTTGATCAGCCACTTTTATAGATTTTAAATTAGACTCAAAAAAGTGAAAAGCTAGGCAAGCTAGGAGCAAAGAACACCCACTATAAGAAAAATCCCTGAGATACAATCAAGCAAACAACCTCCAAGTATTTCCGCTCCGGGTGATGAGGACCGGACACCAAAATACAGGAAAGCGAAATATAGGACCTCCGGAAAGTAGTCTGGGATAATTACGGCCTAGAAAAACTAGCGAAGGTATCAAAAACAGTTACGTCGACCTCCAAATGACAGCCTTTGCCGGCTCAAGCACCCAAGCTTCGCAAGGGCACCCCCCAGAAGTACTGCTAAAAGTGATGCGACGTCTGCCTCAGGTACCATGGGTATTCCCCCCCACAGTCACCTGTGTGGAACCTAGGAGTGGCAACTATGAACACCAATCCGTGTTAGAAGCCGGGCGGAACGGTCTTGAGGTCAGATTTAGCTAATCAGAGAGGGGGTATCCCTCTTCTCAGCCTTCACTTCCCCTCGCGCTTGACTCTCTAGAGGAGAGCTTTCCCGGTCCACCTAACGGAGTTGGATTTCGCTCAATTAATCAACTTCTATGTTTTGTTTGAGCGGCCTTGGAGAGTTAACTCTCCACTCACCTAATCCAAGGCCCTACAACCTAACTAGTTGGTGTATGACACTTAGAAAACTTGCTAGTTGATTTTAAATTATATCGCTTATTTTAATGGGCTGTTATGTTAAGTCACAAGGATGCGGAAATGAAACTTATGATGTTTTGACGCAGAAAGAAATTAATAAAAACCAAACTACATGCAAATGCAGTTATTGTCTTTCAATGAAAAGCAACTTCTACACGGGTTCTGCGAGATTAAAAATTGTATTTTTTCTTTTTAGATAGAAAACTCACACTCACACTCACAAAAACTATGAAAGTGACTAAATGTTTAAATGCACCTGATGCAAATCACTACAAGCATGAAAATCCTAAGATGCAAAATCTCCTAAAGCAGAGTGAAATTTCCCAATATTCCTTCAGTTTTAACTCTTCTTGGTTGTCCAGAAAGCTAGTTCCCAAAATCAAGAACTCTTAATATGAAGAAACCAAAAACCGCTTAAAAACAAGAGGAAGAAATGAATGACAACTCCCTTCCAATTATCAAGCAAAAATCCAAAGGCAAGAAACTTCAACCAAGCTTCAAAAAACACCAAGAAATGAAAACAAAAATGCAAAAACAAAAGCAAACAACAAAGAAAAATGTTTTTTGAGCTTTTTTGTTTTATAAAAGAGTTCGAAAAGACCAAGTAAAACTATAAAATTTCAAGCCAAACAACATTGAATTTCACGCAAATACTTCCAAAAATGCTCCAAATATTATAAGGCTAACTAGTAGCAAGATCAATACGAGTAAAAGAAGACAAGAAAACTCAGCCACTCAGCCTAAAATAATAGTGCAACCTTTCCGCAAACAAAAACTCCAAAGAACCAAGAAAGACTCTTCAAAAGTTGCAACATGACCTAGCCAACTGAACTCAAGAAAACCAATCAAGAAACGGGCAAAAATTGTAGTGCCAAGCAAAACAAAAAGACAGGAAAGAGTAAATGAGTAGGAGCTCTCTGCTTTGATGAAGTAGAACAGCCAAGAATGCCCAGAAAGCGATCTTGGTACTCAAACCAGAAGTGCCAGCACAAGAAACAACACTTTGCCAAAAAGACTAGTTTTCAATCAAACGAAAGAGAGAAAAGACCAAAGACCACTTTCTTCACAATCTAGAGGGTATTAAGACACTTCAGGAACAGGTCTCCATAGACAGAAAGGACTAAAAATCCAAAGAATCCAAAATTTCAAAATCTTCCTAGGTATAGGCTACTTCACAGTTTAGCAAAAAGCATGCAGACACGACTGTGCTAAAGGAAACATGCGTATACGCGAGTCCCTTTAGACAAACTTGTGTGTATACGAGACTGTGTTCAGAAAAAAGCGCGTATACAAAGGTAAATAATGAAAAAAAAAAGGATCAAGCCTGGATAAGAAACCAGGACTTAAATCTGACTAAGAAAGAGTAAACTGGACTGCAAATGAAAGTTAAAACTGTTGGAAACCTATCAAACAGCTGAAACCACCCAACAGGGGAATCACAAGAATGCGATCCCCAGTGGAGTCGCCAGTTCTGTTTCGGGGAAAATCACCCTAGAGGTTTGTTGGGTTTAAACATCCACAGATCAGGGGCATGCTACTTAAGAAGGACTCACACAACCATACATGTTCATGAAAAACTAAATAGAGTAGATCGAGGAAGTTACCCGTAGGTCCTACGGTTGAAGCAGATCCCGCGGGGTCCAAACCCCCAACAACCCTTCTTCCTTCTTAACCTGAAAGACAAGAAGAAACAAGCACGAAGAACTGGTTGTACAGCATATATCTACTCTAAATGTTAGTGAAATCCATATAAAACATTAGATAAACCACAATGAATGCTTAAATAACAATATTCTCATATATGTAAGCAGACACTAACACGTATATTTCGGGAACAAGATGGTACTTCTGTATTATAAATAGCATGTACAAAAGTAACGAGTGGAGAGATCACCTGAATCCTTCCACGATCTTCGAGCAGACCGTCGTCCGGATCCGTCCCGCCCTTGCCTCGCTAAGACTCCTTCCAAACTGGTGCATACGAGATGACATATAAAGAGATGAGCATCTCAAGGAAACAAGGGTTTCCTATAATGAACTGGGAAAGTGCAGGAGGCACGGGGAATCAGACTTGGATAGGGAATACCAACAGAGTATAATATCAATAAATTCTCTCTCCCCCTTAGGCCATGCACATGAGGGGCTTTTATACTCCCTCAAAGTAGTTTCAACAGTTGGAAACAGTTGGCCACGTGCTGGGGTGGTTGAACTACCAGAGTAACCATCAACCCAGCCCAAAAATAGGGATTTTTTATATATTTTTTAATTATTTTAATGGCATACGCGGGAAAGTACATGTGGACTCGCGTATACACGTGGAAAAGTCTGGGCATAACCGCGTATGGGGAATTTAACACTGTTTTTTAGTGAATTTTGTCCAAGTCTGTAGGAATGGGTGCCCAAAGCCATAAAATCAATCATGAATCATATGAAGGTGAGAAATGATGCTATAACAACT
>JAXQQM020090158.1:0-37439 GCA_034641835.2 Pinus albicaulis
AGAGGAAGACCATTACTTTCTGAAGAGCGTGGTTTTAATATTTGAGTTTTGCTTTGAAGACACCAATACAAGTGTTGATTGGCCTCTAACAAATCCACAAGGAAAAGTGATTTTTCAAAATCATGTGTACTAGGAATCTACACAATGTTTGTCCCATCTTTACACATGGTACCCTATTTTAAAAGTTTGCCCGGCTGAAGTGGTCCAGAGGTGAAGGGTCGGTTTTAAGGAGAGCGAAGGTTGTTTATCTAAAGAAACATTGTTGCAATCATCCTAACCACATTGTCTATCCGTCCAAACAACATATGACACAGCTTCAATCCAGAAGGGCATTTTGCATGCAAGGGAAGGTAGTATTTTTGTTCAAGAAAGGGTTTATCGTTGTTTAATGCTCCTGGATTCTATATGGCCAATCAAAAGCAACATGAACTCTGTCACTTATTAAACACAGTGGTTTTGACTGTGTAGATATCTTTTGATTAATTGTGTTTACATTGTTAAAAATATTGGATGGGCTGTGTACAAAAGGGTAGTGCTTTGCTCAAAGAAAAGTCCATTAGTTTTATAATTGTTGCAAGAACTTTGCTACCACCTCAGAAACTTTTTAAACTCTGCCAACCTGTCCTATGAGCAGTAAAATCTGACTGTGTAAATACACTAAGGTTGACTGTGTTCATATTGTTGAGTTTATTGGATTAAGTGGCACACAAAGAGACAGGGCAGTGTTTTGAAGAGGAGCACAGTGAGGCAGCGCAGCAAGGTAAAGGAGAACACATTGATGATATGCAAGACAATGATAAAGAGCAATGGCCATGAAGAAAACTCAAAATGTAAATAATGGAAAAGAAGGCTAAAAGGAAGCGCCCCGCACGAAAAGTGAGAAAAAGCCATCAGCGCTTGACATTCCGGCCTCAACTTCGAAGCAATGTTTCTATGGGACCTTGAGGGTCACATGCATGCCAATTTTGGGCCTGCTTTCGGCAACTTTTTGTTTTTTGGCATTTTTGTTGGCCGGAAACTCATAATTTCGCCATTTCAGTTTCAGGAGTTGTCAAGAGAGGAGGATGATACCAATGGATTCCATAATTCTATGAGCAGGTCACCAGCGATTTTCAGAGCATTTGGAGATCATTCGCCCCCTCAAATTGGCGAAAAATGCTCGCTTTTTGCACATTCTGCCCGCCATATCAGCAGTCTGCTATTTCCTGGTTTTTTGCACATAGGTACAGTTTTGAGGAGCTTCCAGGCATCAGATTGAGATGATTTTACTTGCGCCGGAAATTAGACACAGAGAGCTTTCCAACGAGCTATCATGAGCCTTGTTTCAACTTCGGGAAGGCTGCCAATTGCCTCCAGCAAGTCAGGGGACCTTTTTCAGATATAAATATGAAGTATTTTTGTAATTTTTGAACCTCAAAAATCTGCTTTTTTCCAAATGTGCGTTTAGCTATTTTTACACATGAAAAATTATGCAAAGTCAATTAAATTCCCTTTTTTAGCATTTTTTAGATATTTTATGAGATATTTTTGTGCCTTGGGCTTTGCAAAGCCTTAAGGACAAGTTTAGATATTTTGATTAGGCCAATGAGGATGCAAGTTGAACCATGAGGTTTTCCTCACTTGAGCCTATATATTCCAAAGGCTCTCATTGTAAACAAGGCTGAACTTGAGAAGAGAAGCAATATAGTGGTCATATGAGCTTTGAAGGAAATACTCGTGTTATGCTTTTTGGACCGCCTCTTGGATGCTTTTGAGGAATGGTGAAGGCTTGTTGATGGATTCCTTGTCATGGTAGAATTGTATAGTGCTTCTTAATGTGTTTTGTCTCCTAGTTCTCATTCATATTACATATTTCTTGCTGCTATAGATCAGTAAAGATTGATTTTGAGATATGCCCATGGAGGCACCTCAAAATCCCCGAATCTTCATAGCTTGATGTTTTCTTCTCCCTTAGTTATGCTAAAGAATTCTTAGCCGCTCTTTAGTAACCTAAGGTATTGTTGCTAAGTTTTATTCATCAGCTCCATGTATGTTGAGTACGATGTATGGTTTGCCCTACCTACCCACGCCCATGTCTCCGTCCACAAACTTTCTTTAATCGATTTGTTGATCATTTTTGTTGAACCAAGGAGGCTCAGTCCCGATCTAGCCCTTTGCCTAAAACTATGAAAACTTATTTTTCCAAGTGCCCAATGATTTAGAGACTATGTTTAGGTGTTCCGGCATAGTTTATGAGTTGTTAGTTTGTCTTATGTGTTTTCCCCAAAGTTTGATAGCCATTTCTCGAAGTTAGAGGGTCTTATACCTCTATGTATGGATGGAATGTTTGATTTCTATGTATTGATTAGCTTATAGTTATACTTAGCATGATTAATGGCTTGCTATTACATGTTTATGTCTGCTATTAACTAGTTGCACTTGAAATCCTTTGTTTTTCACCAACTTATTGTCCATTTAATCCATTTTTCCAAGAGATCCCTTCTATCGTGAATCAAATCGGCCCTACAGCAGCTTTACATCATCACCTCATAAGCTTCCTTGACCTGTTTGACCCCATAGCCAAATTTATCTACATCTTGTTATCCAGTTTATGTATTTGATCAGTTTTATCCCTCGCAAAACTAAAAAACCAAAAAACACACTTCATAACTAGCCTAATATCAGAACATCGCAAGTAAACACACCGACATCTTTGACACTTATAGAGAGATCCCTCTCTGAGTCCAGAAGGCTAGGTCCTTGGGCTCCAAAGCTTGGTTTGATGTTACATCGTCATTTGGCTAGCCAATCGGCCAAATCACTGCGGACACTAATGCTGGGCATACCCATGCTCAGTCAAAAATACATCATATCGAAAGTACATAATAGTTCCAAAATGTATACAAGTATAGCTGAACTGAAAGTACACAATGAATCATCTGAGCATGGCCCGGAAGTACAAGTCATAATCAATGTCTAAGTATCACATATAGAGAGCTGATCAATGATGCTGAAACTGGATGTCTGATCATATAAGTAACTGAATCTCCAAGTACCAAATCATAAGAGGTGGAATAAATGGTACAATAACGCAACTCGGGAGCCAACATATAGGATGATGTTGTACTGACACTGCAACATATAAGGGTGAACGACATAACTGGCAGAAACTGAATGGACTGTCAAAAGTGAACCGAGAAATGCTGATGCAACCCGAGGTCTTCACCGATCACTATGGCACAATTCTACACAATGGGAATAAATGAGCTGAATTCGACCATGTGATAAATCGTTGGATTACCGGTCAATGATGCATACCGTTAACCAACACGAGACAACCCACCAATAATGAAAAGGAGCATCAAGGTGCCCCAGTACAATCTAACAAGTGCGAATAAATGAGTTGAAGCTTCTAACACTTGAAAGAATCTACCAATCAGGAGGCAATGATGAATCCCCACTGTTGATAGCGAAGATTCTGCCACTGATGACTGCAAACCCTAAGGTACTGACAAAAAGACTCTAGGCCTTATTCCCAGAGCAATGAGTCGAAGTCGATGGGAAACGATCTGCTGGAAGGAAGGCATTAAGGCATCCCACATCAGTCCAGCGCGAGTGTAACCCGCAGGCCAAGATTTTGAAGGAATTGGACGAAGCAGAGTGACGAAACCAAACCGAAGTACATTTCCGACATGCAGAAGATGAAGCTAGCGCACGGAAGAAACCCTATGTACCAACCAATAATGAAAGCTGACATAGAGGCAAGATATCCACCGATAGGGTCAAATGGAAATCAAGGTACTACACAAGTCCCAAGTGTGATAATGTATGATGGCATTGAACATAGGGGAAACCACTCAGTCTAAGACCCATAATGATGATCAAATGCCGAGCACAAGGTCACTCATCAATGATGGAACAGGGCCGTGGTGTTGCTCTAGGTTTGCTCTCGCAGCAATGTGTCGTAGTCAATAAGAGACAAAATCCCCCCGCCGAGAAGTCAATGGAGACCTTCTCAAATCCAAAGACGAGCAGTATGACCCAAATATCTGATCCGATAGAACAAGATACTAACTCGTACCGGGAAGGCCGACCGAATAATGAGTCAAGAGACACCGCAGAATGGCCGACTCGGTTAGACTTCCCTTGAACAAAAGCACGACTCATGATGACCATGGCAGTAAAAAGTGACACTGTATGAGTCTATTATGCATGAGGCAAAAAAAGCTCTCCATATGATTGGAAGAGATAACCAACCGGGGGAGGACTGACTAGTGAAACAAGGCAAAGGTTGAACCTAGGTCAAAACTAAAACCATCCCAAATGAAGGAAATATATAAGTGTATGTCCTTTTTTCAAGGGTGAAAAACTGACACTGTACTGCCATCAAATTATGAAGTGACATCCCATTACCGCTCTTTTTTTTATATTTGATGTTTTTGTCTTTTTCATATAATAAGCCTGAAAAAGAATAAAATAATGCTATGGTATAATGGATAGAATGAGTATCAAGAAACAGATGCACTAGTTCCTGGGATAGGAACAATCCTATGCTCAATGCAAGGTGGCGGAAACTGGTAAGCTATACTCAGAGGAATGTTCCATCCATAGGTAAAAGGGTGTCAAGTCGTGATAGCTAAGTGCATGCAATGGTTAACTTGTACAGATAGTCAAGGTCAAAAGTTGGCTTAAACATCGAGTCCAAAATGAAGCCGTTTAAAGGCCTGGATAAACAAGTAGCCAATATGCAATGCAGTAATACAACTTAAAAACACCAGGGAGACTCTAGGGTAATAGTCAGAAAAATAATAGTGGAGAAGAAGAAGAATGAAGCTTCAACACATAAGTCATGGTGGGACTAAAGAGGATTCCTGAGCCTACACAAAACATAGCATGGGAAACAAGTGATAGCGATGAACTAACTAGGAAGCCCATGTAAAGGAAGGCTCTACCACCAAGTCATGATTAAATAATCGACGATTGAAATGGGTTTAATACTCATGACCTGATGGGATCGACCCTATGGCAAGTGATCAGAATGGAGGCTAGTATGAAAAATGCAACGGAAAGTGGATCCCCTAACCTATATGCCAGTGAATATCGTATACTTGCCATGATGGGTCAACAGTCATGGATCAAAAACTGGAAAAAATCTTGAGTTCATCAAAATGTACCTGAAAATATACCACTTCCAAGCATCCGGGTTATGCAGCTTAAGGTAGATTGAAAAAATAAGCATAACAAATTTTTGCAAAAAAAATTCAATTTTGGGCATAAATACACAAGTTACCTCATATTTGGTTCGTTGTGACTTGCTGAATTGGGAAAAAGAGCTCTGGAGAAAAAGCCTCTTTTGTCAAAACAGGAGCAATCGACCGTCAAACTTCACTGAATTTGTTAGGTGAGCTCTTAATTCATCCTTGTTATTCATTTTTTCTGTTCATAAGTTAAAAATTATGAATTTTCACCATAGAACCATTTTTTTAAAATCATAGGTTTGCACATACGTGGGTTTATAATGACCAAGTCGCGTATATACCCGACTGTGCACAAAGAAAGTCGCATATGCGCAACCCAAAATGAAAAAATGTGTATCTAATGAACAAATTATTGAATTTTTGCAGGACGACTATATCTTGGAGAGAGTGTGAGCATAGTGCCATTGACAATGAAGTCATGTAGGACCAAGTATCACTCAATATTCTTCGGAATTGTGGATTGCTCAAGTTTTTCAAAATGCCAAATATGAAGAGTAATGTCCAGTTGCTCGAAATGCTTATGAATTATTGGAAACCGGAAGAAGACTACTTCATAATATATCAAATGCCCATACGCATCGAGGTGGAAGATATCTATTTTATTACTGGACTCTCCCGGAGGGGGGAGCCAGTAGACTTGCATGGTAAGCCTTTGGGAGGGCTAATCGTGGAAGATTACATCCACGTCTACTGCGTAGAGGGATCTAAGAAAGTTGGAACTCAAATTGCTATCAAAGATTTAAGATACTTGCACATTAAGATCCTCCTTTTTACTATTGGCAGGGTAGCGGGATATGCTTCCCTACACTAGGCATCCAGGACTCAAATGAGTATAGCAGTGGAATGCTTAACTCATTTATATGATTGGTGCACATCTCCACTGATGAACATGAAGCAACAATTGACTTCTATCCGAAAAGAAAAGACAAAACATTTTAGATATGGTACAATCTTGATGACATTCTTCATCGAGAAGATTCCTGGGCTGAGACCCAAAGTGATCTCTTCTATCAGCAGCCCGAGAGACCCAAGAATTGCCTGTTGGGCTGACTTGCTGAAGAGATTGGGGGGAAGTGAAGTTCCCTGAACCACTTGGGATGATGAGTTCTTCCAATGGTGGGGAGAACAAATCATCGTTGTGGAAGACTATCCCTATGCCGGGATGGATTTTCATGGCAATCCAGACCTTGTCCTTCCACCAGGCGCAGCATGGGTCACAGTCGGTAAGTTTGCGATTTTTTTACTTATATAATTTTTTGGATTTTCTCAATATATGTGAAAAAATGGAAAACAAACATGTTTTTGATTGGATTCAAAATGATATACGATTTTATAATGATCATGATACAGATATTGGACCAGTTCGACCTGAGGGTTACCCATGACATAAGTGTCACAGAGGCGAGGTGGATACAGTTGATCCAGATAGGACTCTCCAGGCTATACAGAGGAACTTGGATGGATTAACCCGCCAAGTACCTATGGCTGCAGTGGAAGATCTACCTGAAGCCATCTAGAGATGGGTGGTAGGAGCACCCCGTGACTGGGTACAGTTATTCCACCGAGTTGCCACCACGATCGTGTTCTATAAGAACACAACTTCCGGGAAGGGACCTCAAGAGTAGATAGATATGATATACCAGATGACTGTATATTTTCTGAGACTGAACATGATCAGGCATAAGCCCAATTTTTTGTAGGACTTATGAATCCAAATTTTGTATATTTTTTTGAACATTCTGATGATATATATATATACAGCGACTATTTGATGCGATGTGACAAATGTATAAAAATGTATGATGTTTTTGATGATTAAATTTTATTGTATAGAATGATTAATATGCCAATCAATTGCTTGATTAGCTAATGAGTCTGCCATCCAATTGTTAGCTCGAGGAATATGAATGAAAGTTAAAAATTGAAATGATCTTTCTAACAAATGTACCCTCAAGAACAACCGAAGTAAAAATGGATCTCGAAACCGATAGGTATTTTTCAACTGCGACACCACGAGCTGGGAGTCCAAGAAAAGTACCAACAAATGAACACCCAAAGATATTGCCTCCGAGAGTAGATAAATAACTACAGTGTATTATGTTGTATTATTAGAAGCAGGACCATCGCAGACTCCTCTTGATACTAACAGCTGACTGGATGGATGATGAAGCACCCAAGCCGCAGAAGCCAAGTTCCAGGTGTGTCTACTAGCACCATCAGCGAAACCAAAATGACTCATGACATTCGACACAACCTGCCAAAGAAGATAAAAAAAAATCACCATCCCATCAAAGATCTAAAAACCAGATATGTACAAAGCAAAACTACTATATACAAAAGTGAAATGTCAGGCCGAAGCCTAGGCATAATACTTTTTCAAATAGAGCCCATTTCTGGGCTTCGACAACTCGTTTCCTTGAAAATCAACCAAGGTATATGCTCCTTTTTTAAGGAATTTTTTAACGATGAAGGGGCCATACCACATAGACTTAAACTTTCCTGCCCCCGGGGCATATTTTTCTTCGGCATAGACCAAAAAACGGTCACCTTCCGAAAAAACCCTAGGTTTGACCGCTTTATCGTACTAAACTTTAACTCGGTTTTTATGTACTTCATTCATCATGGCGGCATCTCGATCCTGCTCAATCGAGATGTTCCAAATGAAGGGAGGCGTTCTTCGAAGACCAGAAGTGTCGTGAAGAAGTTCAACAGCCTAACTTAAGAGTAGCGAATCTCACATGCAATACAAATATGGATTCCAACCCATAAACTAGCCGAAACGAGTGTTGCCAATTGCACATCGACGTCCACTAAGACTTTAGGTGTGATAGAGCATGATATGCCGCTTGGATCGAGCTTTATTAATTGTCCTTTGAAGAATTGTCTTCAAGGATTTATTCACAAAATTTTCCACTTGCCCATTGGCTTGAGGATAATACAGAGATGAATGCTCCTGCCGGAAACCCAATTTGAGAGCCAACTTAGCCATCATGCTATTCTGAAAATGACTGCCATGATCAGTGACAATCTCTCTAGGAATACCAAAACGAGCAATAACCTGGTTGAAGAATAAAGAGCTGAAGTCTCACCATCATTCCCAAAAGTAGGTATAGCCTCGACCCACTTCGTAAAGTAGTCTACTGCTACGATAATGTACTTGTGACCTTTAGCTGAAGGCGGGTTACAAGTAGTATAATCAATACCCCACTTTGTAAAGGGACCAACAATAATGACTGGAAAAAGCGGAGCTGGATGAGCGCGCATTTTTCGAGTATAGACTTGACACGGATGACACTTTTTGACCGACTCCATACAATCTTTGAAAATCGAAGGCCAAAAGTATCCAGCACGCAAAATATTTTGGGCTGTAGCAAGCCTAGATAAATGACCACCACAAGCTCCACTGTGGAAATCATTCAGCACAGCCTCAGCTTCTTTGAGAGTTAAGCAACATCTTAGGATTGAATCCACCCCTCGATGGTATAAAGCATCACCAATGATCGAGTAATTATTAGCCAAGTGATGCAACTTACGACGCTCATCTTTAAAAAAAGTAGAGGGAAACTTCGCAGTCTGAAGATACACAATTATATCTCCATACCAAGGATCCCGTGGAGAGATAAGAAACAAATGTTCATCCAGGAAGGATTCATCATAAAGGATTCATCATGGACTATCTCATCCCCACACAGGGAACTCGTAGATCAATTCCACGAAAAACCAATGATTTCTTGGACTTGCGTACATAAACTCAAGATCAAATTCCCCAAAAATCACAATCCATCTATCGTATTTTCCCTTTTCCAATCACCTCCGCCTTTCGAGAACAAACCGAAATGGATTGGCTGTCGCCAAAACATAAGTTTTTCGTAGAAGAATGTAATGTCAAAGTCGCTGCACAGCAGATGAACTGCTAAAGCTAAATTTTCTATCGAAGCATAACGAGTTCCGAGTCCCACTGGGCCTCGACTAAGATAGTATATAACATGTTCTCAAGAGCATCATCCTCCCGAACTAGAATCGTACCAATGGTAGATATTTTGCTACCGCAAGATACAAAAGGAAATCCCTGCTATAATCAGGTGGACTCAATAAAGGAGCAGAGTTCAATGCTTTTTTCAAAGCATCAAATGAGCATTGAGCGAAGGCATCCCAAAAAAATGGAACTCCCTTCTTCAATAATCTCATAAATCCCTTGGTAACTTCAGCATAATTTATGATAAATCTCCAAATAAAATTAGCCTTTCCTTGTAGACTTTGAAGTTGACGAATAGAGGATGGGGGAGGCAATCGAAGTATTGCCTCAACCTTGAAGGGATCTACCCTAATCCCTTCCCTAGACCCAATGAATCCCAATAACTGACCGGATGTAACCGCGAAAATGCACTTGTTCGGATTCAGTCTAATCTTGTAGAAATGACATCGTTCAAATACTTTCTGGAGGTGAGCAGGATGATCCATTCTCTTTCGAGAATGAGCAGCTAAATCATCCAAATATGCCTCGATAATATGTTTGATGTCGTGGAAGGCATATGACATGGCCCGCTGAAACATAGCCCCAGCATTTTTAAGGCCAAAAGGCATCTTCTTGTAAGAAAAATTACCCCAGGGACATATAAAGGCAGTCTTATGCTGATCTTTAGGACGGATAATAATTTGAGTATATCCGGAGAAACCGTCCATAAAGGATAAAATCTCATTACTGGCACACTCATCAATAATCTGATCTATAAATGGTGTGGGGTAATTATCTTTAGGAAATGCTTTATTAAGGTCTCTGAAATCAATGCAAACTCAAATTTTTCCTTGCTTTTTATCCATGGGAACAGGATTTGAAACCCATTCAGTCAAAGGAACAGGGAAGATAAATCTCATCTTAAGCAGCTTCTCCACCTCGGCTTTGATAGTTGTAGCCTTCCTAGGATTAACCAGATGAAGTTTTTGCCTTACTGGCTTAGCATTTTCATAAGTCTTGATCTCATGCTGGACAATAGATGAATCTATACCAGGCATTTCCTCATAATACCAAGCGAATACATCCCTAAACTCTTTAAAGAGATCGGTATAAATCTGAATCTCTTCAGGGGAACATTCAGCTCCGATGAAGACATTCTCAATAATATTGGGATCCCTGGAAATGTTCACCAGGATAGTTGGAGAAATCACAACCATGTTCCCTTCAGCATATACCTGTGTTGGTGCTAAAGGGTTCAGGACTGGGCGAATAGGACCAGGAGACGGAGGACTTGGAAAACTCATTTCAACTTCGCTCAAATCAGGTAAAAAGTAAGACCGATGATGGAAATCATCCCACGGTCTATCTATATCATTCATAGCTTCCAGGATGGCCTCTTCAAATGGAAGAGTGGTATCAAGGCAATCCTGGGCAGAAGAAGAACTAAGTGTCCAAGCCGGAGCCACATCTCCATCCAACTCATCTGGAGAAAGAGGAGCTGGAATGGATTCTGCAGAGTCAACAATAGACTGATAAGCAATCTCAGCTGTAGACATTGGAAATGCCATTCCACCCACTTGACCTTCCGCTAATGTGGCGGTAGGGGAAGGCAAGGTCCAAGTGTCCGAAAAATAATGAGTTCTGAAGAAATCTCTTCGAAGAGGAGCCCTAGAGGATGAAATTGCATTTATATGAACCGTAGGAGGTGGAATATCAAAAGTACCCATCAAGGAAGAATACATTCCAACCCCTAACTTCTCAATAGGTGCCTTGGTATTATCCAACTTTGGAATAGTTGAGTCAGTATATGCATTCGGGTCTACAGGAGGACAGTCCAATTGATCCACTGTAACAATCCTCCCTTCGTGAGGGAAACAAATAATCCGAAACAATGAGGATGCAATAGCATCCATCTCATAAATCCAGTTTCTCCCCAATAGAAGGTTGTAGTCCAAGCTTGGATCAACTATCTCAACCTCTATATTTACAGTTTTTCCCCCAACACAGATGGGCAAAGCTGGGACAATACCATGTAGTCTGTGAGAATGACCATCAAACGCAGTCAGAAGAGTAGCAGATGGAACAGCTGTGGGAGATCCAATTCCCTTCCAGCATGTGAGAGACATCACACATGTGGAAGCACCCTCATCAACCACCATTCGAAAAATATTGCATTTTCGATACGACGATTTGATACGGAAAGCCATATGATGAGGGAGTCTCTTTTTAAAATTAGACATATCAAATGTAATCATAAGAGAGTTCTTTGGATCAACAGCCCCAATGGCAGTGAGCAAAGCGTTGCGTTGAGAAGGACAAGACTGGAGCACCTCAAGAGCCGACATGGCACAAGGACTCTGCGCCAGATCTTCCACAATAGAGTAGTTTTGGGCAGCCCTAGCATTTGGATTAATCATCGTATGCTTAGTAGATGCTTTTGGCATCCGAGGTATAGGCTCAACAGTAGGCCTCGTAATATGAAGCAGCTCAGTAGCATCGGGAGCACCCTTAGCTTTCGAAGACTCTTCTTCACCATAATCACGGGATCTCGTGGCGACTCCATGTGAGCACTCATCATGTATATGTTTGATGGAATTTCCCCTTCCTGGGTGCCCCCAGAGGAAGCCCCAGTACTTTGATTCACGCCAACAACTAGCTATTTCCCTTGGGGAAAAGTGTTTGTCAACACAGCCTGGGAACTGGTAGAACCCTGCTGAGCTAACAAGCGCTGCGCATCCTGAATTTTAGGGAAAAGGTGTGTAAGATGGTCTCTAGCACACAACTTGCATGGAAACTTCACTTTCTTTTCTCCTTTGGACCCTCACCAACATGCTCGATTGTTTTATTCGCATTTCCCTTCCCATTCTTTCCCTTTTTCTTATTATTTCGTCCCTTCTTCTTCCCTTCAGATTGTTTATTTCCTTTGGGATCGGAAGTTTGGACGGAATTAACTGACAAAGATTGGGAAGGTGATGACTCAGCAGGCACAGCCTGACCAGAAGGAGCAGATTGCAAAGACAACTGCTGCAATTGAGTAAGCAGGCTAGCTGCACCACTATTGATTGACCCAATAAGTCCATCACCATGAGGACCAGGCTTAGTTTTGGATAAATCTAATTTGGAGCGAGGAGCATTGGGAAAATACTTATGAAGGACTCCAGACTGAGAATATATCAGTTCCAGCTGCTGGGCCCTAAAAATAGCCTACTCCTCAGAAAATACCCTGGAGAGGGATACATCTTTCGAAATATCTGACTGTAGAGATTTCAGAAACCATTCCAAAAGGAATTCTCCTGGAATATGAGCTTTAATAATCCTCTTCCTTCTCCTCCATTCTTGAATATGGTCAGAAATGTGGGTTGCGTCATCCTGTTTAAAATTAGCTAGGAGTTCAGTTCCGGCGTCATAATGGATGGGCAACTGGAAATGATTTAGAAATGTAATAGCCAGATCCCCAAATGTAGCAAAACTACCCCCAGTTAGCTCAATATACCATTTGACAGCGTTTCCAGTTAAGGTGCGTTGAAATAATCTCAACCTAATCGAATCGTCGGTCAGGGAGTTAGACAAACACCATAAATGGAAGGTGGTGATGTGGTCAGCCGAGTCCTCTCCATTCTTACCTTCAAACTTTGGAATGTCTGAAGGTAGTTTGGTCAGGACCGGAGGCCATCCTGGACTGTACCGGATCGGATCATTCATCAATTTCAACAAATCTGGCAAGTTTAACATTGCCAGAAAAGGTAAACAAGGCAGAGCCTGAGGATTCCATCCTTGATGGGATGGATTCCCAACATTTTGAAAAGAATACCCTGGATTTGATGAGGCACCAGGTTGCCAAAAAGAACTCGTAGAAAAAGGAGAAGAACCTCCTCCCAATGCAGAGTTACCAAAGACCGGACCAGTTCCCCCCCGAAGTATTGAATGAAGAGGAAAGCCCGTGATAGGGGTTCCAGGAATTAGAAAGAGGGGAAAAAATATGATAAGCAATCAACGAAGGGAAAGAAGCATTCCCTTGGTGACCAGCGTAAAACTGATTCCCTGCCCCCATTGTAGTAAATACAGGGATCCAACCTGTAAAAGTGGTTGAATTTTGACCTCCAGACCAAGGGTTAAAACTTTGAGTCTGAGAAGTAAACGGAAAAAATCCTAAAGAAGGATTGGAACTAGGAACATGCCCAGTTCCAAAGGGGAACCCTTGAAAAGAAGCTCATCCACTAGCCATGGAAGACATGGGTGTAGATGCAGCTGCAGCAGCGGAAAAGGGAAAAGGAGGAATCCCACTAGTGGGCATTCCAAAATAGAAGGGACCAGATTGAGAAGCATGTGCTTGGGTGAAACTAGAGCCAAACACAGCAGTACTAGAAGACATCGAAGATATAGCAATAGTGCCTCCTCCTTCAACTGAAGCAGGAGTCTGAATGCCTGTAGCACTCACAGCAGAAGCCGTGTTCCCAGTCGTGGCCATCGAAAGGTATGAATAATACGAAGGATCTTCTGGCCTCGCAGACTCAGGTCTGATGTATTCAGCAACGAACAGGTAATCAGGAGGAAGAGGAGATGGAAGTGACTCAGAGGGTTGAGATACTTCCTCTACTTTTACTTCTTCTTCCTGCGGAAATAACACTCTCGAGGTGAGCGGAACGCTCCTCTCGGAACCAGTACCGGAGCCAACTACAAAACCTTCAAACCCTTGTGGAGGATCTCTCTCCACTGCGTCAGATGCCACAGGGTGATATACACCTGCTATGTTACTCCTATGCCTTCTTGAAGAAGGCTCTGGACTCTCGGGAGATAACCCCCGGATTCTCCTCGATCGACGAAGCGCTTGATCAGCCACTTTAACAAATTTTAATTAAACTCAAAAAGTATAAAGCTAGGCAAGCTAGGAGCAAAGAGCACTCACTACAAAAAATCCCTGAGATACAGTCAAGCAAACAGCCTTCAGGTATTTCTGCTCTGGGTGATTAGGAACGGACACCAAAATACAAGAAAGTGAAGAATAGGACCTCCCGAAAGTAGTCTGGGATAATTACGGCCTAGGCCTACTAGCGAAGGTGAAATAGTTATGCCGACCTCCTAACAACAGCCTTTGCCGGTACAAGTACCCAAGCTTCGCAAGGGCACCCCCCAGAAGTACTGCTGGAAGTGATATGACGTTTGCCTTAGGTACCACGGGTATTCCCCCCTGCAGTCACCTATGTGGAACCTAGGAGTGGCAACTATGGGCACCAATCCGTGTCAGAAGCCGGGCGGAACGGTCTTGAGGTTAGATCCAGCAAATCAGAGAGGGGGTATCTCTCTTCTCAGCCTTCACTTCCCATCGCGCTTGACTCTCTGGAGGAGAGCTTTCCCGGTCCACCTAACGGAGTTGGATTTCGCTCAATTAATCAACTTCTATGTTTTGTTTGAGCGGCCTTGGAGAGTTAACTCTCCACTCACCTAATCCAAGGCCCTACAACCTAGCTAGTTGGTGTATGACACTTAATAAAACTTCCTAGTTGCTTTTAAATTATAGCGCTTATTTTAATCGGCTGTTATATTAAGTCAGAGGGATGCGGAAATGAAACTTGTGTTGTTTTTGCGACGCAGAAAAGAAATTAATAAAAACCAGACTACATGCAAATGCAGTAATTGCCTTTCGATGAAAAGAAATTTCTACAAAGGTTCTATGAGACTAAAAATTTTCTTTTCAGATAACAAACTTCACACTCACAAAAACTATGAAAAAGACTAAATGATTAAATGCATCTGATGCAAATAACTAAGAGCATGCAAATTCTAAGATTCAAAATCTACTAAAACAGAGAGAAATTTCCCAAAAATCCTTCAGTTTTATCAGTTTTTGATTATCCACCAAGCTAGTTCCCAAAATCAGAAACTCTCAACATAAGGACACCAAAAACGCTTGAAACAAGAGGAAGAAACCAATGACAATTCAAGTCAAAAACCAAAGGCAAGAAATCTCAACAAAGCTTCAAAAGATGTAACGAAACGAAAACAAAAGTGCAAAACAAAAGCAAACAACAAAACGAAATGTTTTTTGAGCTTTTGAATTTTATAAAAGAAGAGCTCTAAGAGACCAAGACAACTATCCAATTTCAAGCCAAACAACTCTGAATTTCAAGCAAAAACTTCAAAAACGCTCCAAATCTTATAAGGCTACTTAGTAGCAAGATTTATATGAGCAACAGAAGACAAGAAACTCAAGAACTCAGCCCAGAAGAATAGTACAATCTCGCTGCAAACAAAACTTCAAAGAACCAAGAAAGACTCTTCAAAAATTGCAACAAGACCTAGTCAAATGAACTCAAGAAAACCAACCAAAAATAGGCAAAAATCGAAGCGCAAAGCAAGACACAAAGGTAGGAAAGAGTAAATGAGCAGAAGCTCACTGTCCTAATGAAGTAGAACAGCCAAGAATCCCTAGAAAGAGATCTCGGTACTCAAACCAGAAATGCAAGCACTAAAAACAAGATTTTGCCAGATCAGCCAGTCTTCAAGCAAACAAGAGAGAAAAAAATACCAACGATCACTTTCAACACAATCTAGAGGATACAAAGACACTGTATCAACAGGTCTCCATAGGCAGACAAGACTAAAAAGTCAAGAAATCAAAAATTTCAAAATTTACCCAGGCATACGCTACTTGACAGTTTTGAAACAAGCGTGCATACATGACTGTGTCAAAGGAAACCCGCGTATACGCAACTCCCTTTAACAAAAACTACGTGTATACGTGTATGTGTATAGACAAAATCGCGTATGAAAAGGTAAATAATAAAAAATAAAAAAGATCAAGCCTGGATAAGGAACCAGGTCTTTAGTCTGACTGAGAAAGAGTTAACTGGACTGGAAATAAAAGTTAAAACTGTTGGAAACCTTTCAAACAACTAAAACCACCCAACAGGGGAATCACAATAATGTGGTCCCCAGCAGAGTCGCCAGTTCTGTTTCGAGGAAAAACAACCTAGAGGTTTGTTGGGTCAAAACCTCCATAGATCAAGGCATGCTATTCAGAAGGACTCACACACAACCACACTTAAATGCTAAAAACTAGATAACAACGATAGTAGAACTCACCCATAGTCCTACATTCGATGTAGATCCCGCGGGGTCCAAACCCCCAGCAACCCTTCTTCCTCTTCAACCTGAAAAACAAGAAAGAACGTGCACGGAAACCTAGTTGTACAACATATATTGCTCCTAAATGTTAGTGTAATCCATGTGAAACATTATGTAAACAATAATAAATGCTTAAATGATAATCTTTTCACATATACAAGTAAACATTAACACATAAGTTCAGGAACAAGATGGTTCTTCATTATTGCGAACAGCATGTACAGAAATAAAGAGTGGAGAGATCACCTGAATCCTTCCACGATCTTCGAGCAGACCGTCGTCCGGATCCGTCCCGCCCTTGCCTCACTAAGATACTTTCAAGACTTGTGCACTCGAGATGGCATATAAACGGATGAACATCTCCAGGAAACAAGGGTTTCCTGTATAAATCTGGGAAAGTGCAGGAGGCACGGGGAATCATACTTGAATTGGGATTCCAACAGAGTATAATGTCTATAAAATTTCTCTCTCCCTTAGGCCATGCACATGAGGGGCTTTTATACTCCCTCAAAGTGGTTTCAATCAGTTGGAAATAGTTGGCCATGTCTTGGGAGTCGGTTTGACTAGATGACCATGCTTGACCCGAAAATAGGAATTTTTATATATTTTTTAATGTGTTTAATATTATGCGAGGAAAACGTATTACGATCAAAGTTTACAGCGAGGAAAGTCTCGGCATACCCGCGTGGGATTTTTAACAACATTTTTTATGAATTTTGTTCAAATTACGTGGGAATGGTGGCCCAATTTGCAGAGACAATCATGAATCACATGAGGGTGAAAAATGATCTTTATACTTGATTTAACGGCAATTAAGGCACTTTGATGGATTAGTTTCCTAAACAATTCCCACTTATTAACTGGTTATAAGAAAGGTATATAAGAACAAAGTTCAATGATCTCTCTTCTGGCCCTGTTGATGATAAAACTCACTTTACAAAGCATATTATGTTTCTGTGAAAGGTGTATCGAGAAATATCGTTGTTAGTAACAAGATTTTACCTGCAAACTTGAGTCAAGGCAACCAAGTAGAGGATTTGGATTACCATGCACATAATAACTTGTTGTATCATTTGGGCAAGATTTGTATTCCAAAGGGGGAGAGAGTGAATGTCATGAGGGAAGCACACACTTCTCTTATTTATGGACATTTTGGTGTAAGCAAAACAATGTCACATCTTCAATGGTATTTTTATTGGCCTCATATGCTTGAAAGTGTGTCACGTTTCATTAAAGGTTATTCATTTTTCGCAGTCAGTAAGCCTAGCAATAGGAAGTTAGGATAGTACACACCACTTCCCATACCTTGATGTCCAGTGGAGAGTGTTTCTATGGATTTTGTAGGAGGTATTCCATTGTCAAAAATAGGTCATGGTTATTTGTATGTATTTGTGGATAGGTTAAGTAAGATGTTTATATTAATGCCTTGTAAAAATAAAATCATAATTGAACAAACAACTTCACTATTCTTTAAAAAAAATTGGGTTCATTTTGGGTTGCACACATCCATTTTTAGTGATCGAGATTCTCGATTTGTTGGGAACTTTTGGTGAAGTTTCTGGGACTTGATGGATACCAAGTTGAAAAAGATTACAACCTTTCATCCACAAACATATGGTCAAACCGAAGTGGTCAATTGTATAGTCATACATCTTCTTCGAGGATACTGCATAAAGCATCCTAAGTTGTGGGATGAAAACTTCCACTACATTCATCATGCTTACAGCCGTGCAAAACACTTGTTACCGGCAATTTGTCACCGTCCTGCAATTCCCCATCCATAAAAATTGGAGGGCTGTTCCGTGATGACCTGTGAGCGGTGACATAACTTGAAAACACTTTCGTGGCATTCCCATGAACATGTACTTTCATTTCCCTGAAGACAACTCCTTGTGAAAAAACCTAAAAGTAGCCTTTTCATCCTTGGCGCGACTAGTCAGTGTTATACCCGCGCCAATGGGGGAAATTCTTCAAAGAGGGAGTGCCAATTGGCGCTCTCTTGTTCTCCTGATGAGATACGAGTCTATACTGATCTTTTTCGAGAATTCAAAGACGTGTTCGCCTGGTCCTATGAGGAAATGCCCGGGATTGATCCCAGCATAGTAGTGCACGAGATTCCTACCTATCCTAGTGCGAAACCCGTGCGCCAACGCCTACGCCCGGTGCATCCTCGCAAAGCCGTTGCCATTAAAGCAGAAGTTGAAAAACTTCTGAACGCGGGCTTCATTTACCCGATTCCCCTCACAGAATGGGTCTCCAACATTGTCCCTGTAGATAAGAAACAGGGTACCATAAGGGTCTGTGTTGATTACCGAGATATTAATCGGGCCTGTCCAAAGGACAACTATCCTACTCCCTTCATAGATCAAATCATTGACGAATGTGCTGGGAGTGAGATCTATTCCCTGATGGACGGATTTTCCGGGTACAATCAGATAAATATTTTACCTGCCGATCAACACAAGACTGCATTCATCTGTCCGTGGGGTACTTTTGCTTATAAAAAGCTCCCGTTCGGCTTGAAAAACGCTGGAGCCACTTTCCAGCGTGCTATGTCTTACGCGTTCCACGACATACGCCATATCGTTCAGCCTTATCTGGACGATTTGCCAGCTCATTTAGCTCGGCGAGAGGACCATCCTGAACACCTCCGCCAGATTTTTCTTCGCTGTAGACGCTATAATATCCGGCTCAATCCTCATAAATGCGTCTTTTGCGTGGATTCTGGCCGTCTCTTGGGGTTCACAGTCGCCAAGGACGGGATTCGCCTTGACCCTCTAAAGGTCGAGGCCATTGTCAATCTCCCATCACCCTCTTCGTTATATCAATTGCAGAGTCTGCAAGGAAAAGCTAACTTCCTACGACGCTTTATACCGAACTACGCGGAAGTGGCCAAAGGATTCACGCGTCTTTTAAAGCAGAACGTTCCCTTTCATTGGGACGACATTGCTCAACAATCCTTTGAGAAGCTTAAGACATTACTTGTTAATGCTCCCTTGCATCGGCCTCCAAACTATCACCGTGATTTCACTCTATACTTGGCTGCCGCCTTTAGCACCATAGCTATGGTTTTGGTGCAGGATGACGATGATGGCAACGAACACGTTGTTTACTACCTATCTCGAAATCTTCTCGACACGGAAACGCGTTACGCTCACGTCGAGAAGCTAGCTTTATCAGCTGTACAAGCTATGCAACGTTTCCGCCACTACATCCTGCTGCGTACCGTTACCGTGGTTTCGGATTGCAACCCCATGACATATATTCTTTCTCGACAATTACTGGGGGTCAAATACTCCAAATGGATCGTTATCCTTCAGGAGTTCGACCTAGAGTTTACTACCGCTAAGTCGACCAAATCACTGGTTTTCGCGGATCTTATTTGCTCCCTCCCGACAGACTCCCCCCCATCTCATTTTGAAGAACATATTCCAGACGAAACCATCTTCCTTATCAGCACCTGTGACCCATGGTATGGCGATATTATTGTGTATCTTCACACGTCAACCTTTCGCTTTGAGTTGACCAAAGATGCCCGACGTCGGATTCGGCATCAATCTCAACCCTACCGCATTGTAGGAGATACATTATACCGGGTTGGAGTAGATTCGGTGCTCCGTCGGTGTTTGACTCTGGAAGAGGCCGAAAGAGTCTTAAATGACTGTCACAGTGGCGCCTGTGGCGGTCACATGTCTGGATATGCCACCACCCAGAAGATTCTGCGTGCGGGTTACTTCTGGCCGTCAATCTTCAAAGACTGTATTGTTGCAGTCCGCAAATGTCACGCGTGCCAGGTTTTTCAGTGCAAGATGCGCGCGCCACCCCTCCCTCTGCATCCTGTCATTACTGTCGACCCTTTCGCAAAATGGGGCGTAGATTTCATGACGTGTAACCCTCATTCGGCCAGGGGGCATGCATACATAATCGTCGCTGTCGACTACTTTACTAAGTGGGCCGAAGCGATGCCTACACTAGCCGCCGACGGTAAGACAGCTGCCCAATTTATCTTCAACCATATCATTGCACGTTTCGGGGTCCCTCAGGCCAATGTTACCGATCATGGTACTCACTTTCGAGATTACATGATGGCCGAGCTGACATCAAGATTGGGCTTACGACACGATAGCTCAACGCCATATTACCCCCAGGCAAATGGCTAGGTTGAGGCAGTGAACAAGGTTTTGGTCACAATGCTTCAACGAACAGTTGGAATTCATAAGTCCAATTGGCACCTCCAATTGTTCTCGGCTCTATGGGCATACCAGACGTCAGCAAAGAGTGCAACCGGATTCACGCCATTCCAATTGGTGTATGGTCTGGAAGCAACTCTTCCGGTTGAGTGCGAAATTCCTTCCTTAAAGCTAGCTGTGGAACTTTTGCCCGATACTTCTCCTGAAGAAGAGCGTCTCTTGTATTTGGAACGGTTGGATGAAACCCACCGCTTGGCTGCTTTAGTCCTTGAAGCACAGAAAAAGTGGGTCAAAGCACACTTTGATCAATCAGTCTCTCCACATTCCTTTGTCGAAGGGGACCTTGTCCTCCTATACGACCAAGCGCACAACAAACTTGGGGCAGGAAAGCTCCAACCCATGTGGCATGGGCCCTATATAGTAAAATGAGTATTGAAGAATGGGGCTTATGAGCTCATTGATTATGAAGGAGTTCCACTGGCGCAGCCTAGAAATGGGTTGTACCTTAAGAAATACTATGCTTGAAGTTATTTTTGGTGTGGTGTGTGTACATAGGTGTGTATATTCATTTGTGTGCATGTGTGGTGTGGTGTGCGATGTAAGCATCTTTCTGCTGATCGGGTCTTCCTGATTGTGCAGATGTCCATTACTCCGTTTGTGGGTTTTGCGGATGGTGCCTCCCGCAGTACCAGGAATCTGTCTTCGGCAGCCTGGGTAATCTACGATCCTGCTGGTGAGTTGGTCAACCTGCAAGGTGTGTGTCTGGGACGTGCTACAAATAATATCACGGAATATAGTGTTGTTAACCGAGGTTGTAAACCTTGGTATCCGTGAATTACTTGTGTATCTGGACTCACAACTTGTAGTATTACAACTTAACGAGCATTATTCAGTAAGAAATCCATCCATTTTACGTATGTATTTGCGTATTCATCTGCTGGAGAGAAATTTTGACTATATTACATATCAACACATACCCAGACATATGAATACATTAACAGATGCAGTGGCTAATTTGGTTTTAGATAGACATTTGCGCAATTTATAAATAAAAACATCATCACATGTAGAAGATCCACCCATAAATAGGTATGTATATATATGTGTGTGTGTCGAAATGTTTACATAGTGTGCATCACATAAAATCAAAAATATACATGTTCGCCTTAATACATCCGGAGACGACATGGCTCTCAAAAAGTATGCATGAAAGAAGCCCTAGGTGTCTAATCCGCATGGTGCTCGTGGTAACATGCTACCGCGCGCACTAAGCGTCTCAATAGTTGGTGGAGGCGACTGGGCACCCCCACAGTGTGTCGCTGGTATGCTAGCAGGACATCTGCTAGCCGTGCATAGTCCAGGATCCCCCGGGAAATGCCCTCCAGGTTCTGAATCAGTTCACCTCCCTCGCCGCCCTCAGCCTGAGGGTCATGATCAGCATGGGTTCTCCGCGCGATGGGCGACATGCCCGCGGGTCTCTCTGGGCCGACATCTGCATACACATAACAACTGTTATTAGAACGGACATGTATTACCAAAAAAAAATCATAAAACATAAAAATAAAAAAGAGATTTCATACCCAACTCTTCGTCCCAGTCATCCCCCTCCGGGAGCGGAAGGTCTGGGTCTCCGGTGAAATCGGTCCCGGCATAACACCAATCCTCGACCACAATCAGCTGCCGCCGTAACCATCAAAAAAACTCAGGCTTGCAGGACATCTGTTGCCCTCCTCCTGATCTGGGCATAAGTGCTGCCCAGCGAGCCATCCTTAGCTCTCTTGGTATCGGCTCAGCAACAATGGCCCCTTGGCCCTGAAAGATTGGTAATCGTTCCAAGATGAACGATACCAAAATGGAACCGTAGCCAAACTGTTTCAGCTTGGCTTTCTTGCACTTTGTAAGTTGCCTCTTGATATTGGTTGTCACCGTTGTAGCCCAATCAAATAGTGTAGGATTCATACACTCGGAGGCTAATAGGAGTTGGGCTTTGGTTACCTCGTGTGGATCCTGGGATCTTGCAGCTCGTGTAATGGTGTGTAGCACTACTCTGAGTGCTAGATCCTCAACAGTGTGGGTGTCCACCTTCCCGCTTCCTGATCCGGTCTGTGCCCTTAGGCACACCCTCGCCATTACCTGCTCCATATTTTCACCAGATGGTCTGCTGCCTGTCAAGATGGGCACTGGGCCTCTGCGCAATAGTCCGGTTATGAAGTATACATTAGAAACCTCCAATTCCAACAATTGGTCCCAAAGTTTGAACACTCCTTCATTTTCGTCCCAAATACTGACCAAGTACTGTAGGAGCTCAGGTTGAGCTCGTAAGTATGGCGTCAAGAAGAACTTTTTGAGTCCACAGTTCTTAAGTGCATTCATGCAGTTTTCATTCTCTATAGCCATTTCATCCTCTTCCCCGTGCTCCCTCCCTTTCCATTCGATAACCATTGTGTTTGTTTGCCTGCATCAACATGATAAAAAACCCTTGATTAAACCTCTGTTACATGGTAAAATCCATTGGATCGTTCTCTGTTTGGAAATTTAAAATGGAAAAATCGCGTTGCGCCATTGGCGCGACCCCTTTGTATGCAAAAGGTCATTGGCGCGGGTCCGTGCCCGATACCCGCGCCAATGGGCGAAGCCCTAAAATTTTAAAAATCTTCCACACAAGTCTAATCCGTAATGGAAATCTCTATAAAATGGATCGAAATGGAGTTCAGGGAAGCGCCTCTTACCTGGGACAAACGAGGATCTGAATGGTAGCCCGGATCGGTCGTAGTCGCCATCAGAAGTTTGCACACAAAATGGACCACTGTTGCTCTCCAATGAGGTAAATAGTAAAAGTAATTCTGTTTTTACCATTTGAGACTTATTAATAACTTTTTGAAATCTAAATAGGTTTTAAAAGTCATTTTTATTAATATTTTAATATATTTTGTCGAAAATGGGTTTTAAAATTGCCTTTCTGTGCAGCAACAGGTCTTTATGCGGCTTAAACGGTGACATGAGTTGTATTTTATACTTTTTCGGACTCGGTAAATACACGAAAAAGTCATTTTGGAGTCATCTTTCAGCTCTTTTCTGACTCTCTAAACATGAAAAGATTGTCGAGGCCCTTGTCGTTTCGATCTCGTTAAAGTGGCCATGAAACGACATCTACCCAGTATACGTTTACCCCTTTTTCAGGTTGGGATAGATTATTTACGAAAAAGGAATACCCTAGCCTATCGCGACTAGGAGGTTTTCTCAGATATTGTTTTCTACCTTTTCGGGTCTGAGAAACTATTTACGAAAAGGGACCGTTGGAGTTTACTTTTCTGCTATCTTTTCAAACTCTCTAAACATGAAAAGGCGTCGAGTTCTCCCTTTGTCAGACTCGTTAAACCCTGATGACATTGGATTCAGTTGTAATGACGGTATCCGAGTTCCTCCTTCCTAGGGCTCGTTAAATGTACTAGGATGGATTTGTCCGAAGGACGAACTTATATTACAAGCATATGCTATCCCCTTCAAGCTTGTTATCAAAATAATTGGGGTACTCACCAGAAATGGTGGGGGAAAATGGAGCCAGAATCATTGTCGTGTCGGCAGTATGTCGCTCTTGAACATGGCACTTGTCTGCATTCGTGTCAGGTTGGGGACATCTCATCTCGTTTTCCACTTACCTCCGTGGGTTTGGGTAATCCTTTTTGACCTCTCATCTTCTCTTTGCCTCGTCGCCATGACATCTGATCCGTTGATGTGAAATATTTCCAAACTCACTGTCGTGCCGCCATATGTTCAAGAGAAGTTGACCTCTGCAAGTATCAACCTTCCTCTGATTCTCATCTGATCCTGATTCACAAAGACATTATGTTCCTCTGTCTCGCGTCGATGATGTGGGAAACACTATGGCCCACCTTCGATCAAGGTCACTTCCTGTCGACTTCAGCTCATTATCCAGGAAGCTGATCTAGAGACTCCCTTCTGGTACCTTGGAGCCCGCATGCCTCAATGGCGGGTTCTTCGCATTCGACGTGAGGTTTTCATCATTGGCCTCCGATCGAGTGATTCTGCGGGTGTTCGACGTCAGCTCATTGTTCACATGCCGTAGATTGTACCTGTAGTACCTTGAGGACCATTGGCATTAATGGTGGTACCTCTCGCGTCTGTTAACAACTTTCATCATTGGCTGGTAATCAGGCGATGTTCTTGCATGTTCGACTTCAGCTCACATATTCGCATGCTTGAACTTGTACTTTGTTCAGGTCGAGATGGAGCGCAAGACCCTGGATTCCTGTCTGTTATAATCCAGGCTGCGATTTTGTGGATTATCATGATTAGTTACATGACTCACTGATTGGATGGCTGCGACCATACCTGAGTCTATTTACCGATCCTCACTGGATGGCTGCGTCCATGCCTCGGATCTAGATTATTACATACTCTGTTATGGATGGCTGCGCCCATACCACGTATATATCATGTATTTGAGATATCAGTTGTACTTCTCTACGCAGGTTTTCCGACGGCGGTGTTTTCAGTTGGACACGTTCTCGTAAAGCATTTCACCCCTCTCTCTCCTTCGGGCCTCATGCTTTAGGGGGCATCTGTTACATAGCAATTTGTCACCGTCCCTGCAATTCCCCATCCCGCACAATTGGAGGGCTTATTCCGTGACCTGTGAGCAGTGACATAACTTGAAAACACTTTCATGGCATTCCCCTAAGCATGTACTCTCATTGCCCTGAAGACAACTCCTTGTGAAAAACCCTAAAAACACCCCTTTTTGCATTGGCGCGGGTAGCCAGTTCATTACCCGCGCCAATGGGGGGAATCCTTCAAAGAGGGCGCGCCAATTGGCGCTATGTCCCAGAGTCGCACTCACGCAAGCCATTTTAAGGAGTGTTTTTAAAAAATAAATGGCGGAAGTTTCGTCCTAACTGATCCAGGAACTGGTATCTAATTTGAGTTGGGAGGTTTGGCTTCGGATCTCCATGTAGAGGAAGTGGTTTTGCCACCTCTCATGGAAGCTTCCTTGAGGATAGGGCCAATCCCATGATTATAGGGATCCCAACTCCCCTTCCTCCATCTATAAAAGCTTGCTCATCTCATTTGCAAGCTAGTCTCCAAGTTCCCAAGAGCCTAATGTTGTAAGAGCTTTGATCCATTCCCTTAAGGCCAAATCCAAGCAAGGAGATCATTGTCGACACATCTGGAGAGAGAGGCCTGTCCCATCCCTGAAAGGCTTTATCGAGACACGTTCTGTTGACGACCCTCCGAAGGAGAATTCAGCGTCAGAGCTATGGTTGTATTCTTCTTTTGATTGATTAATGATAAGCGACTATTGGTTATGGTTCCACTCTTGTTCTTGATGATGATCATGAGTTATGTCTTCTCTGACTGACATATAGTTGTATGTATTGGATTTTACGCTTGCTTTTTTTTTGTTTCTTGAGTGTGCAGGTGTCCGATCACAGAGATCGTGAGGATTGTGATCTACCAGAGCTAACGAACGGGAGAACTACTTTCTCTACAAGCGACATCATTGGATTCCGGGTAAGCCTTCATCGCTAGTTGGATTTATTTGCAATTAGGAACACGCACTATAGCGTGAACGATTGTTGCTAGACTGATGCAGGCTAGTAGGGATGCATCTCTTTGTCCACGAGAGGGGATTTACCTCACAAGCAACACTCCTCGACACAAACATATTCATTTGAGGAATGTCTTGGATACTTTCCTAGATCGTCATTGGATTTCATTTTGGGAAGGATGTTTCTATTGATGGTCATAGCGACATAGAAAAATCCAAGATATTCATAAAAAAAAAAATCAATTGATACATCAAACAGTTCCAGATCAGCTTGAAAAGAGCCAAGGAAAGTACAAAGCAAGGAACGACAAGCATCGTGTAGATCACAAGTTCCAAGTTGGTGACGAAGTTTCATTTCACATTAACAAAGTGATGCTTCAAGGGGAAGGTAAGAAATTGAAACCAATCCGTTATGGTCCTTTCATAATTTTGGAAAATATTGGTGATAATGCCTTCAAGTTAGATTTGCCTTCATATATGCAAATTTAATCTGTTGTTAATGTTGAGAACTTAAGTTTGTATGAGCCTCCTTTGATTGAAGATCAAGGAGAAAATGTTCAGATTCCATATATTGAAGACTTTTATCTAGAATACCTTGATGAGCTTCAGCAAGATACCATTCTTGACAGAAGAAAAAGGACATCAAAATGAGGGAGTGTAGACTACCTTCGTGTGGGGCTCAAAGGCACAAATCCAAGCAAGGATAAATAGACCTAGATTGTAAAGGTGGGGGAACTGTAGCCTCATCTACTGAACAATTGAAAGTAATATTTTGGGATCCAAAAACTTCTACTGGGGAGGAGTGATCAGGTGCTCAAAATTATTCTAAAAAATGAAAGTTGTTGGAATGGTGTGGAACTTGAATAACTGCGTAGATCTCATCGCTCTGAATTTGGCGTAAATCGTTTTTTGGAAAACCGATATCGTATGCTCCCAGAAACACGTTATGTCCACTTTTTCAAACAATAAAAATAAAAAATGCAGGACAGCCCAGTCAGCAGTCCATACAGTTGACTAGGCATGCCTATGTGGCAGGGTGACTATGCATATGACTGTTTTCCTCGGCGAATGAGATCATTCCATGTGGCACTTCCTGGTTGGTTTGAAATGGTGTGTTTCAATTATTTTTTGGGTGGCCAATCACAGAATGCCATGTGGCCCAGCCAGGGGCCACCAAAATTGTGGTTATAGTCCGAGTGGAGCAGGCGGGGGTCGAACCTGCGACCTCCAAACACTAGCATCGAGCCTTTACCAATACACCATAGCATGTGTCTTAACATCATAAGGTTTTAGCATAGTTTTATTTTCATATGTTTTATGTCGTGGGGTGGGGGTCAGGGTCTAGCTCCAACCTTGGTCACCATCGGGGGTGGGACCATGAGAGGGAGGCTATATGACAACAAAAAATTTGAATTCGGGCCCCTCAAGGAGAGCTGGTCTCTATATCCTATCCACAATATCCTTTGGCATAATTAAAATATATCTCTGGACTTTTAATTCCCCATGATATAACTCGATGACAGTCCTATGTATGCCACCTTATGCCTTTTAACTTTAACACTCCTGACTTATTATTAAAATCTGACAACCTTGACAATGAAACACTTTGATATACTTTAGGCCGCAGGCCCACACATTTGATTGACGGAAATTCAATTAAATATACACGCCCATACCTTGGTTAACCTCTGTGCTACTTCCGAATGCGGTCACCATTTGATGAGCCTTCCTCCAGATCAACGACGTTCGTCAATATTGCATTGCCTCCTCAGTCGAACGTTAACGCCCGATGGGGGTGGTTTTGGAAACTCGCCTTATGCCACGTTTCCTCCAACCGATGTGATCACTCCCAATTCTCAATTATCGCTCCTCCCACAAAGGTGGTGCGATCAAATCTACTTCCAGCCTTTGAATAGTGATTGACCAAAGGTTAAGTCGGGGTTATGCTATCCTTCCTATTCACTCCAGTTCACAAACTTGGGGTTTAACCTCGGGACAGGATTTCAATCGACAACAAACCAAAACGGCTTTGCTCATAAGAAGGTTCTGCCTTCAGGCAAAGTTCGCAATGATACTATAGAGTGCACACATATGGCTCGACACATCAGTTAAGGGCACAATGCATTCATTTCTTGGTTTCCTATGTCATTGTGGCCTACTTCAGAAATTCAGAGGGGGATTATACACACAACTACAGACAGAGAGACTTTCAACCATTAACACAGAAATAGAGGTTCAACACAACAGATTCTTCATCAAATTAACACCACGCTGGAGGCTCTAACACTTCAGAATTAAGCAATTGTATGCACAGAGACAGTATATCTACACTCTACACTGATAATCAACAAACATCGGAATATATTCAACAGAGAACAATTGCTTAACACACACAATCTTTACTGTGAAAATATCCTCCCCCCCAATGCATCCGGGGGATACAATTTATATGCATTATAATGTGTCTCTTCGGTTCCTCGGTGAGGACCGTTTATCTTCTAACAAAACTTAAGTACATTATCTGAATAACTGAACCTGACAGATGAACTAAACTAAACTATTCGACTTCTACTAACTCTAACTGATATAAATGCAATAGTCAGCTAAGGTATTGACACCTTGTTGTTACATTTCGAATGATTTTGAACCCTCCTAGCCACAACATGTGGACAAAACCTCCTACATTCTTTGGCCTAGTGTCTAATGCCTGCATATGAGACTCAGGAGCCAAATTTCTTCATGGGCTCCTGTCCATGAGCTCTTCCACTGATCTGCTTATCTTCTGCAACATTCCTTCAGTCATCCAAGTGGCATCTTCCTCTGGCTTGTCCTTCCATTTGATTAAGTACTGAAAGTACTCTTGTCCTCTGGTCCTTCTGAATGGTCTTTTATCCAATATCTTCTCTGGTTGCAATGGTTGTGCTAGAGGTAGCTGCTCCTTCCACTCAATCTGTTCCTTGTCTGCTGATCTTTCTTCTGCACCATCATCCTCATACTTGTACAAATCTGCAACATTAAAAATGGGAGATATTCCAACATCAGGAGGTAATTCAATCTCATAAGCATTTGCAGAAAACTTTCTAAGTATCTTGCATGGCCCAATATTTTTGAACTTCAACTTGTTATACTGCTTCTTTGGGAATCTCTTCTTTCTCAAGTGTGCCAAAACCAAATCTCCTACTTCAAAATGAATTTCTTTCCTGCTCAAGTCTGCTCTGATTTTGTATTTGATGTTGCTACCTTGTAGTTGATGTTTCACTTGTTCATGTATGGCCTGGATCTCTGAAGCAAATTCCTCACCATCTGCGCTCCTTAGCTCTGCCTTTCCCAGATTTATTAACTTTGATATTCCTCTGGGGTGCATTCCATAAACAATATGGAATGGACTCTGCCCTATGCTTCTGTTTGGTGATTCATTATATGCATATTCTTCCTGGGGAAAAATATGGTCCCACTGCTTGGGATGCTCTCCTGCAAGACTTCTCAACAAATTTCCCAGACTCCTATTCACCACCTCAGTTTGTCCATCAGTCTGAGGATGATAAGCTGAGCTGAAACTCAGTTTGGTACCAAGTTTCTTCCACAGTGTCCTCCAAAAATGGCCCACAAATCTGGTGTCTCTGTCTGAAACAATACTCTTGGGAAACCCATGCAACCTAACAACTTCTTTGAAAAACAAGTTAGCAACATGGGTGGCATCACTAGTTTTATAACATGGAATAAAATGTGCCATTTTGGAAAATATGTCCACTACAACAAAGATTGCATCATTCCCTCTCTGAGTCTTGGGAAATCCTAGAACAAAATCCATACTCACCATGTCCCAAGGCCTGTCTGGAATAGGCAAGGGAGTGTACAATCCTGCGTTTTGGCTCCTTCCTTTAGCATATTGACAGATCTTGCAATTCTTCACAAACTTATCTACTTTTGTTCTCATCCTGGGCTAGTAATAGAAGTGACTCAGCTGCTCATAGGTTTTATCAGTACCAAAGTGTCCAGCAAGTCCACCACTATGCTTCTCTTTGATCAAATTTTCTCTCATGGAACATTTTGGTACACACAGTTGGTTTCTTTTGAATAACAAGTCCTCCTGCAAGAAATAATCCAGCCACTGGCTTCTATCTGTTAAAACAGGGTTACAACATGCCTCAAATGCTTCCTTAAAATCTGAATCTGTTTTATACAATTCTTTGAGAAAATCAAATCCTACAACTTCAAAATTGGTTTCTTGAACAAGCATGTGCCTCCTACTCAAAGCATCAGCTACTTTATTTGCTTGGCCACTTATGTGTTTCAAAACAAAGTTGAAACCTTGGAGATACTCAACCCATTTGGCATGCTTATGATTTAATTTGGGCTGTTGTACAATGTACTGCAAAGCATGATTATCAGAGTATAATACAAATTCTTTGGACATTAAATAATGCCTCCACTTTTTCAATGCCTGAACAACTGCATAGAATTCCTTCTCATAAGAGGAATACTTCCTTCTGGTGTCATTCAGCTTTTCACTGAAATAGGCTACAGGCCTATCATCCTGACTCAGCACAGCTCCAATGGCCTCTCCACTGGCATCACACTTCACTTGAAATGGTTTAGCAAAATCAGGCAGAATCAAAACAGGCTTTTCAGTTATCTTTTGCTTCAAAAGTTTAAAGTTTCTCTCTGCTTCAGCAGTCCATTTAAATGGTTGTTTGCTCTTTTTTATTGTCTCAATAATGGGTGCATTAATCTTACTGAAGTTTCTTATAAATTTCCTATAAAAACTGGCAAGTCCATGGAAACTTCTTACCTCAAAAACATTTCTGGGTGAAGGCCACTCCACAATTGCCTTAACCTTTTTTGGGTCCATCTTCAATCCTTCTGCAGAGACAACAAAGCCCAAATACACCAACTCTTCCTTCATGAATGAGCATTTCTTTAAGTTTATCAGCAGTTTCTCTTGGTGCAACTTCTTCAAGACATAATTAAGATGCCTTAAATGTTCTTCTTTAGTTTTGCTGAAAACTAATATATCATCCAGATACACTATCACAAATTTACCAATGAATTCTTTCAATACTTCATTCATAAGTCTCATGAAAGTGCTAGGTGCATTTGACAACCCAAAAGGCATTACCATCCATTCATACAGTCCTTCATTCGTTTTAAAGGCAATTTTCCACTCATCACCCTCTCTTATTCTAATATGATGATATCCACTTTTTAAATCTATCTTTGAAAAATATTTAGCACCACTCAAACAATCCATTAAATCCTCAACTCTGGGCAAAGGGAATCTGTACCTGATTGTTATCTTATTGATTGCTCTGGAATCAGTACACATCCTCCAGCCTCCATCTTTCTTCGGGCTCAATACTGCTGGTACTGCACATGGACTCAAACTTTCTCTGATCAGTCCCTTGTCCACCAATTCCTGTACTTGTCTCCTGATTTCCTCATTTTCTGTGGGATTCATTCTGTAGGCTGCCTTATTTGGCAGATTTGAACCAGGGATAAAATCTATCTGATGGCTGATCTTTCTCACAGGTGGCAGCTCATCAGGTAAATCATCCACAACAATGTCACAATAATTGTCTAACATCTCTTGGATTTCTATTGGCAAATCAGAAATCTTTGTAGAAGTAAGAACTACCTTAGGCTTGCAAACTAAAGAAAAACTTACCTCTTCTTCTTCAATCTGCTGTAGATATTCCTTCCTGCTCAGCAACAAGGTCTTTGGATCAACCACTCTGCTTGATGGCTCTCCTTCTTCCATGGGTATCAATGTATGATGTACCCCATCCTTGAAGAACTTGTAAGTGTTCTTCTTGCCATCATGCACTGCTGCTCTGTCAAACTGCCAAGGTATACCCAGCAGTATGTGACACACATCCATGGGCATCACATCACATAGGACTTTGTCTTTGTAGTTGCCCATTTGCAGCTCTATCTCACACTGTTCTTTTACAATCAGCTGGTGCCCTTTATGCAGCCAGGGCACCTTGTAGGGAGTTGGATGCTCCCTTGTCTTCAACTTCAACTTCTCTATCACCTCAGTGGAAACCAGATTGTCTGTGCTGCCACTATCAATGACTAGCTGGTAGCATTTCCCTTGGACTTTGCATATGCTCCTAAACAAAGTCTTCCTTTGTGCAGGCTCAGTGACCTCTTTGGCTTGCTTCAACAGGACCTTATTTACCACCAAGGACTCTCCCCTCTCTGGTAGAATTTCTTCTTCAATTTCTGCCTCTTCTCCAGCCTGGGCAACAACAACATTTCTTGGACCAGCACCCACATTCTCTGGGCACTCATAGTGCTTGTGTCCCACTTGCTGACATCTATAGCACCTCAATTCTCTACCTCTGCCTCTGTCTCTGCCTCCTCTTCCTCTATAAGAACCCCTTCTGCCTCTTGCATCACCCTCTGTAGATGCATTCTGAGGTGAGCTACTGTTAGCTCCATCCCTGGGTGTAGTAGGCTTTCCTTTACCACCCTGACTTCCCTTTCCACGGAAAGTACCTCTCCCTTTGGCAGATTGCTTCCTCAGGAGTTTCTCCTCTGCTTTCAAGGCCATTTGATAGGCATCTTCCACTGTCTTAGGAGATAGAAAACCAGTCTCATCTTGGATCTCCAGCTTGAGACCATTCACATATCTGGCAGTCTTCTCTAGTGTGTCTTGAAATTGCCCAGCTCTTATGCTTACTCTATAGAATTCTTCTGTGTATTCCTTTACTGTCAGCAACCTCTGTCTCAGGTTCTGCATTTGCCTAAACAATGTTAGCTGATAATCACTAGGCAAGAATTTACCTTTTAACTTAGCCATCATTCTGGTCCAGCTCTTGATAGGCTGCTTGCCAACTCTCCTTCTTTCTGCTTGCACTCCATCCCACCAAAGTGCAGCATGTCCCTTCAACTTTGTTACTGAAAACTTGACTTTCTTATCTTCGCTCATTTCTTCATAGTCAAAGCACTTGTTCATTTCATTAATCCAGTCCACCAGCTCCTCTGGATTCAATCCTTCTGCAAAACCTGATACTTCAATATTGGGCTTAACTGCAGATTCCAGAACAGTTCTGAGGAGCCTCATGTCAGGAGGAATCTCAACATTTTCTTCAGCTTCTTCTATTTCAGGTTCACTGATGTCTTCAGGATCTCTGGGCTATCTTCGCTCCATGGAATCCATTCTGGCCTCGAACCTTTGCAAGATCCCCAACACTTCTGAATTGGAAACGGGTCCGCCTCTCCTTCTGCCAACACCTTTACCAACTCAGATTGCCATGTTAATTCTCTACAAAAACAACTTAAAAACATGCTCTGATACCACAATTGACAGCAACAAAATTGAATTCGGGCGTCCTAAGGAGAGCTGGTTCCTTACTTGACTCTATCCATGTTGCCTTAGTGAAATTTCTATATGGTGTCACTGGTGCTCTTATATCCTGCATGCACAGTCATTCGTATGCATTTCATATTTTATTCTCTCCTATGTTATGACTTTGGAAAACTTTGAATATGTTCCAAAGTTTTATTCTATCGCTGAACCTTATAACTAAGGTTACAACCCGACACATTAAAATCAAAACGCTTATAACAGCCCTTAGGCCCTGGGCCCACCTTTACAATCGAAAGTTTAATAAAATGTAGCCGCCATACCTTAGATTAACCTCAATGCTACTTCTGAATGCGATCACCGTTCGATGAGCCTTCCTCCAGATCGACGACGGTCGTCGATATCGCACTGCCTTCGCAGTTGAACGTTAACACGCGATGGGGGCAGTTTTGGAAACCCGCCTTATGCCACGTGTCCTCCAATCGATGTGATCGCTCCCAATTCTCAAATACCACTCCTCCCACAAAGGCGATGCGATCAAAACTGCTTCCAGCCTCTGAACAGTGATTAACCAAAGGTTAAGTCGGGGTTACGCTATCCTTCCTATTCACTCCGATTCACAAACTCGGGGTTTAACCTTGGGACAGGATTTCAATCAACAGCAAACCAAAACGAATTCGTTCGTAAGCGGGTTCCGCTTCAGGCAAAGCTCGCAACGATACTACAGAGTGCACACATATGGCTCGACACATCAGTTAAGGCACAATGCATTCATTTCTTGGTTTCCTATGTCGTTATGGCGTACTTCGGAAATTCAGAGGGGGATTATACACACGACTACAGACACAGAACGAAGGTTCAACACAGCAGATTCTTCATCGAATTAACACAACGTTGGAGGCTTGAACACTTCAGAATTAAGCAATTGTATGCACAAAATAGTATGTTTACTACTCGACACTGATAATCAACAAACATCGAAATATTTTCAACAGAGAACAATTGCTTAACACACACAATCTTTACTGTGAAAATATCCTCCCCCTTCAATGCATTCGGGGTTTACACTTATACATCAATATTTGTCTCTTCGGTTCCTCTGTGAGCTAGTTTATCTTCTAACAAACTTAATCATACTATTTGAATAAACGAACATGACGGATGGGTAGGAACTAAACTATTCGACTTCTACTAACTCTAAGCTGATCTAAATGCAACGAGTTAGTTAAGGTATTGACACCTTATTGTTAAATTCGAATGATTTTGAACCCTCCTACATTGCTTTGTGGCTAGTGTCTAATGCACGTACAATTATACAACCACCCCCCCAAACCATAATTGTTAACATCACTCGTCGTTGTGACGTGTGATCACCACCACCGCCACATCTTGGAACTACTACGAAGCTGCGAGAATTGCTAACCACTATCTCAAGCGCAACAAATGTCAAAGCTTGTCCTTATGTGTCCTTCTTGGAGTTAACTCCAACGGTTAGCGAAAAAGCGCGAGATTTTTAAAATAAATTTGGCTTTAAGTCCTTAATGGAAAAATTAAGGCACCCACAAATTGAGCCGGTATTTGATGGAATTGACACCCAGTTAGCGGAATTCAGGGCGGATTTGTAGGTTTGGTGCCATATTTGGTGGAAAATGTAGAGGGAATAGTGAAAAATCTAGGGGAATTCATAACTTGACGAGTTTTTGACTAAATTTGATGTAGAATGAGGTTACAGAGGTATTTTTTGGCATTTTGGAGCCATTGGAACAAGTTTCAGAGCTATTTGAGCATTGTAAAAATATGTAATCACACTTTTGAGCATAATGGAAGAGGGCGAAGCCATTGGAAGCTAGACCAAGAAGATGTAGCCTGGGTAGGGTGAACTCCTTCATCATGTACTATTGTGTTACTGTTTATGATGATGTTCATGTCTGTAAGATGCTGTTTTTCAATGTTTTTTTATGTTAATTTGCTCAATAAATTCACATAAAAACTCATGGTTAACTTGAAATTTACATGATAATCCTCAAGCACTTTGTTTATATTAAGAATTGGAATTTAGCATAGAAAACACTAATTTTCCCTTTCAGATCATGAAAGAAACTGCTTAAAACCTGTTACCATATGTATTGCATTAATAAAAGAATTTGGATGAATACAATATGCTCTAGTGAAGCTTGAGCTCAAATTGCACCTATATCTTCTATCTTGTAGCTGAATGACTAAACTTGGGTAATACTTAGCTAAATTTGCGAGCCTCCAAGATCCTATTTCCTGGCGATGTTCCCTTGGGAAATTTCCCCTAGTTTTTAGGAATTTCTCACCAAGGAATTTCACAATTACCATAGGCCAATTATATGAATGCATGCACCACCTGTACAACTTGAACTAGTTTACAGTTGATAGTATAATGACCTTGAACTCCAATCTGAACTGGATAACTCAAATTCTCTGCATGCATCAATTATTTTGGGCTAAAATTGAAATCGAAATTTTAATCTAGTTTGGCCAGGGAAAAGTCAAAACTAGATTTTCTTGCTGCATTTTCAACACTAATCACTAGTTAATTAATCATTATTATAGTGATCATCATTATAGTTATATATATATATATATATATATATATAGATAACATTGTCTTCCCCTTTTGAAAATATTTGTCCTCAAAGCTTACTAATGAGAAAGAATGTCATCTATTTCTTTCTCTTGTAATCTGTTCACATCTTTCTGAATTATTGGAGTTTTCATCTTTTTTGATACAAGATGATAGGATCCTCTGAGTGATAGACAAAATTTTCGAGCTGTGAAGGGATCTAACCATCCTAAATAATTCTTCTATGGAATTTTTTGGTCACTAAATACTTCAAATGAATTTTTATCATAAGACTGAATTACACTAACATTAGTAATCTTCAGAACATAAGTTAGTTGTTTTTTTTTCTTCTGAGTGATACATATATGCAAACTGGTTAAGTTGTCTAGTATTGTGATTCATGTGTTGATAAGGAGATTTTTTTATCTTATTTCCCCTTGACTTGTTTGTGTCATTTTCTTGATTTACTTGAAGTATCTGGTTTCCTTTAGCTATGGAAGTTGCATAATTAATCATTAGATATTCACTTGAAATCTCCATCATTTTAACAATGAAATCTGAATATGTTTTTACTTCAACTGGTTTGTCATTTTCTTGAGTTGTGATATTGACTGGATTGATATTAGTTCTTTTTTCTTCAACTTGAATTTCTACATTTGAAGATTTCGATGCTTCCTTCTCAATAAGATTTTGTACCTTGTTTTCCAATGAATTCTTATCCTTCTTAAGCTTCTTAATTTGCGACAATAATTTTTCACTATGGTGCTTGAGTCTAGAAACTTTCTCATTTTTGTCAGCGGTGATTTTGTCAACTTTCCTTTCCATTTTTTTATTGCTTTTTTACTTTCTTGAAAAATTACGTTTGAGATATCTTGTATGTCTTCAAGTACTACTAAATCTAATTTCAATGCAATTTCATGTAGTGTTATTTTTTTCCTCCTATAGGATAATGTTAAAAACTTATTCTTCGTATTTAGGATGAAAGATCTTAAAGTTTCCATCCAGGGTGAACCCAAAATAATGTCACCTTGATCACTCCATAGGGATTGAACTGAAAATTGTGATATAAATGTATAATCCCCAATGCTTAACTGTAAATCGGTTATGTCATATTTTTTTGGTTAAAACAAAGTAGTTTTTCGATTATATTTTCCTTAGGAATCACTATTTGATTTGTGATTTTAGGGTTTATATAATTTTTTCTTTCTCCAAGAGTGATATAAATAGTAATATATTTTCTTGTGAGAGTCCCCTTAATTTTAAATAGTGATGAAGTATAGTTAAATGAATTTCCTGGAAATCTCTCTTCCTTCATTTATGACTTAAACTCTATTCCTTTCTCGTCAGTGACCGACTCCATTTTATGTTCGTCAATAAAAACAGTATTTTGATTAGGGAAATTTTACATACTTATTGTGAGAGACTCACTCCTCCAAATTATAACTTGATCCTTGCTTATAT
>JAXQQM020092665.1:0-10284 GCA_034641835.2 Pinus albicaulis
TCTGCATTGATATCATTTGCATTGTTATCCTTTGCATTGATATCATTTGCATTGCTATCCTTTGCATTGATATCATTTGCATTGTTATCCCTTGCATTGATATATTTTTCATAGCCTTTTAGATCATCATAAATAATAAGGAACATTAGATTTAGGTTAATATTTTCCTCATAGGTCCGCATAGATTTTGTTGGATCCTCGATTTCAAGAATAATTTTGCACATCCTCGCCAGATCGGATATCTTTTCTTCCCCTATAGCTTTTATTATTTTGTGTTGAACAAGAACTTGATTAGTTTTTCTATTTCGATTAGTTTTTTTCTTTCCATCAGTTTTTTGATCTTCTACTTTCAAACCAAATTGTTTCTGTTTTACCTTACCAGTTTGTTTCTCTTCTATTTCACTAGTAACAGTTTGTTTCTCTTCTACTTCACCAGTACCAGTTTGTTTCTCTTCTAATTCACCAGTACCAGTTTGTTTCTCTTCTACTTCACCAGTACCAATTTGTTTCTCTTATACTTCACTAGTACCAGTTTGTTTCTCTTCTACTTTTTTGTTCTGAACATCTGATCTAATAATACCTATTCTTTCCTCTATAACTTTGATTCTTTCCTCCCGTTCTTTTTCCTCTATCTTTTTCCGCTCTTGCGCTTCGCTTAAAATTGAATATCCTGGTATGAACTTCGAGTTATCATATATGTTCTCTTTTCCCGAAAGTTCCGGGAATAACCAGAATTTTAAATCTAATCCGGATCTTCTCTTCTCGATTTTAAGAGTATCCGAATCTTTTGTCAAATTGAGAATATCCGAATCTTTTGTCAAATTGAGAATATCCGAATCTTTTGTCAAATTGAGAATATCCGAATCTTTTGTCAAATTGAGAATATCCGAATCTTTTGTCAAATTGGGAATATCCGAATCTTTTGTAGAATTGAGATAACTATATGATAAGAGATCGTATCTGTAACGTTTGTTCATTTTTCGAAGTAGTCCCAAAGAAGGTTCTATCACAGTCGCAAATATATAATCTTTTTTTTGTTCATAGGGAATGAATCGTTCTTCATAGCACGTGCATTGCTTATTGACTCTATTTCTCCATTTCTGTGGGTTTATCCTAGACCATATCTGTGGGGATAATTTGTACCGGTCAAAACATCTCAACCATTGTTTCCAGTCATTCTCTTTCAGATCTTGTGGTTTTTCGTGATCCAATATTCTTTGTATATCTAATAATTCTTTGATCTTCTTCTTGATCAAGGGATATGATGTTTGGGCTCGATATTTCAAAAAAAACTTTGAATAGGACCTGTCGATTGCCCCTATCTGCCATATCTTGTGAAATACATATGCTTGGGACATTGATAACATGTTTCGATCAGGACGAATTTCAAAATCTTTTCTTTTTTCGTTGATCGAATAGTAGTTGGTAATTTTACCTCTATTTATTTTTGAAATATCATTATTGATAATGAATATTCGTCCGAAAATTGTTGCTATATTCCCCGTGGATCGAATCCAAGCGGATCGAATCCAAAATTTTATATTTGACCCAATGAAATGAATAACACTTAGTAAGAGATATCGGTCCATTCTTTTGAGAAAAAGTTTCATTAATTTCATTGAATAGAACCTTTTTCGGATTAATTGGACACTTTTATTTCGAAATCGACCAGGTATTCGCCGAATCTGAACCAATCGTTTTTTTAATGTTGATCCCAATATGTTAAAACTTCCCTTCGATCCGGTATGAATCTCTGAATCCATCAGAGACATTCCAGTTATAGGAGAGCTATTTATGATCGCGATAGATTCGATCCGCTCTTTCATTGTGGTCGTCCAGTCATCTGGATCTTTCACATTAATTGTTTGGGTTTCATATCCAAATTGATCATTAACTTCTGATGAATCATTTGCACTACCCATAGGGGTAGTCTCAGTCTCACTTAGTAATTTATTTTGTATCCGGTCATTAAGTTCACTTTTTTCTATATATCTAACTCGCGAAACGCGTCTTATTCCTGTAGATCCCATCAATCGTCTCTTCACTTTTTTGAAGAGAATCAATCCTTTCTTCAATCCTTTCTTCACTTTTTTGAAGATAGGTTGAAAAAATTCGGAAAAAATTCCTAGCTTTGGTTTTGGATCACCGAAAGGTATGTCAGTTTCGAATCCAAGGGTCGTTAAATAACTCCAATGCAAACGCAGTCTTTTTTTAGATTGGCTATGCCAAGGCTTCAAATGAAAAGGAAATATAAGCTTTATCTGCATACCATATTTGTACCATTTGTCTGGGAATCCTTTTTTAGAAAATTCGGTACCATCATAACCGCATTTGATATGCAATTCTTCCTTCATTTCTTCCCAATCTTGGGTAAATTCGGGGGCTTTAAATAATAATATACGACCAATATTTTTGGCTATTATAAGTGATGGTAATATTATCTTTTTTCTAATATTTGATTGAGCCACTAATATGAGACCTCTGAAATAGTGCACTTCTGGCCACGCTAAACATACTTGCTCAGCAAGTGTCGTATTGTGGAGGACTGGAACCAAGTATTTGCCTCTATGGATTTTCTCCCTAACTTCTTTCTGGATTTGTTCCTGATTCACTCTACCAGAATCGAACATGTCATAATAATCTTTAGGATAAGTGGGTATTTCCATTCTTCTCAAAAAGAAAAGGGAATGTACATTCGGTTGTACCCTCTTCCATATCATAATTTTCCATCTTTTAGCACGTATGGATCCTCTAATTAAGCTCCGACGATAATTTGACTCGGCATGATAACGTTTTAAAACTATTCTTTCTTTCCCAAAATCAAGGGTCAGTTTACTTTTGACCTTTCTTGTATGAATCCTACCCGTTGATATTTGAATTGGGCCTCTATCATCACCATCACCATCACATTCAGCCATCATCAAATCAGATGGCCATCGAGGCAAATGTTTTTTAATTTCTCTAAATTGGAGAGGTTCATTTAATATTATTTTCCCGTAAAGGTCAATAAAATCTTTCGTCTGCATTGAATCATCCGTAGATACATTCCTGCGACAATTTCGTAGTATTTTCCACTCATGTTGCGCCAAAGACTCGAAAAGGAAAATCTGTTCCATAGTAAAAAGAGAAAGAATCAATTCCCATTTTATGGTACCTGTGGGCGCAACGTTTCTACCATCAATTCGGTTGTAAATATTCACTAAAGAGTTTGTGTAGATCCATTCATTACATGAAGCTATTTCCAGTGCGAGATCCATATAGGCCACTCGAAAGGCTATTTCCAACCACAGGAAATGTATCAATGAATCATCATCTTTTGTATAGATTTCTTGGATCTGCATTTCCAACAAATCTTTTGGACATATCAATTTACCAAAAGAAGAATCTATATTTGACAAATACTCTTCAAATATCTTCTTTTCTTGATTTGGAATTATTCATTATGCTAATGGATAAAGCCATTTTGAAATAGGTTCAACTTTCCTCTTTTCGATGATTTAGTGCTCGGAACAAGAAAACGAAAAGTATCTGTAGGTAAGGGTTCCAGGTTAGTCAAAATATTTTGTGTTCCAATTCCTGCCAATGCTCTATTTTACTTCAGGGATATATGCGGCAACGAGGGGGCAGTGGTTGGTATCGTGCAGCCCAGCAACACGACAGTCATTGCACCATAACGTCAGCCCACTTGGTCCTGCAACTTCCCTAGGGCACAGCGGGCCAGGTCCCCCGGCCTAGATGTAGTCTGCCAGCAGCGGATAGTTATCTTTGGTGTGGCCATTCACCCTGCATCGTATGCACCATATTTCGGGGCTAGCCTCTGTCCCTCACTCCTTGCATAGATTCTAAATCTCCATGTGCATTGCTTCTAGCTGGCCTTGTATCTGCTATACTCTTAACTAGGTATCATCCTTTGGTGCAGCTTCCAGTTTCATGGAAACTTCCAGGGCTTTATCCTGTGTTTCAATGGCTTGGTGACCCATAGGTACGCGCAGGTGGGGCAGAAAAATAGCAATGAACCTCTCCGTGTGTTGCCTTTCATGACTGATCAGCTTCCTATACAGACTCAGACGGTCCTTGCTTGAAATCCTTCAAGTCATTTACTATCTGAGAGTAGGACTTAGATTTCTTGAACTTCTATTTCAATGCATTATTAATTTCCTCAATAGTTGCATTCGCATGTTGATCAATGTATCCCATGTACTAGTCCAGGGCTCTCCCTTCAAAAGCAAGGGATAACTATGCCCATTTCACCACATCGTTTACTATGTTTTGTGCAGTCCATATTGATCCTGCGACAAACCAGAACTAATCCATGTCCTCATCGCCCACACCTTTGAAGGTAGGTAGCTTCATGTGTGCAGCCATATCGTCTTCTAGTGAGGGTGGAGGTGCGTTTTTACCCCTATGAGGGTTTGAAAGTGGTGTCGATGGAGGGCTATGTGTAGCAAAATTTCTTACTAGACTGTAGACAGCTTGATGCCCCTCTTGGTTAGTTTTGTAGTACTTACCACTATGTGTTGTGCCCTCATTCTATTCAAAGCTCATTCACTCTGTATGGCTACACAAAATAAGTTTTTTGCACAATAAGATCTTAACCAGTCCAGGGCTCTCCCTTCAAAAGCAAGGGATAACTATGCCCGTTTCACCACATCGTTTACTATGTTTTGTGCAGTCCATATTGATACTGCGACAAACCAGAACTGATCCATGTCCTCATCGCCCACGCCTTTGAAGGTAGGTAGCTTCATGTGCGCAGCCATATCGTCTTCTAGTGAGGGTGGAGGTGCGTTTTTACCCCTATGAGGGTTTGACAGTGGTGTCGATGGAGGGCTATGTGTAGCAAAATTTCTTACTAGACTGTAGACAGCTTGATGCCCCTCTTGTTTAGTTTTGTAGTACTTACCACTATGTGTTGTGCCCTCATTCTAGTCAAAGCTCATTCACTCTGTATGGCTACAAAAAATACTTTTTTTTCACAATAAGATCTTAATCAGTAATGGCAAAGTCTTCAAAAACTTACTTCAGAACCCCTTGAAGAACCTCCATTCCGCTTCTGAGTAGGATACAAATTAATCGACTGCAAATTTAGTCACAAATCCTCCTATCACACTGTCCACCCAGTGATCTACCGCGTGAGTAATGGCATTGTCAGTCTCTTCCAGCTGTTGGATTTGTTCTGGGGTCCACTGGGTGACTCGCTCGTCTTTCCAACACTTCTGAAATTTGACTAGCCTTGCGAGCCACTCCTGGAGCTCGATCACAATTGCTACAAAGAATATCTCGTAGATCTCCGTAAAATAATACTTATTCTTCCACTCTTTGGTGGTCAACCTCTTACTGCAGTTTTATTTTACTGTGAATTCCTGAACTTGTTTTTCAAACCATTCATCAATTTCTTTTCTTTCAGGTTTGCAATACGGCCTTGGCATTACCTGATCTCTCTCAAAATTTTCCCAGTCCCGGCAACGGAACAATTTGTTGCCTTGAGGGGTCCTGACCTTGGTTTGAAGGTTAAGGTTTGCCAATAAACCCCTATACTACTAGCCCTTTCGGTAGTGACCTACTTGTGCAGGCCAAAGTATCACCTGAAGAAGTATGGAAGGGTGCTGGAACCAAGTTTCCGCACCCTTGGAGAGAGAAGGTAAGTCAAACCGGTCCGCAATTATCAGATCTATACAGCCAAAGGTCGTTCGCAGGAGTTCCAATAAATAACCAGAATACAATTAATAGATCTAATTATCAGGCTCGCATCCACATGCGTACTATCAGCTATAATCACAGAATATTATATTCACAGTAGATTAACAGTTCACAGATGCAATTACCATAAACATAGACAATTCACAGCTTACAAATAGATCATATAACTCAAGTCCGCATCAACCATAATAGATCAGGCCAGATGTTGGGTGTGGAGCCTATTATCTTGTTTACTTTATCCCACCTTGTGGACCCCCAAACACAGTAATTAATCGTTTCCATGGGGGTCGAGAGGCGCGGTGCTTTGGGAGCCCCACGGCGAGGGGTTTTGGGGCAGCACTTGAAGCTACAACGGTCTTAAAATTGCATAGTCAAAGTATAGTAATTTCTAGTCAATGCGGAGCGTTCATTAGAACAAAATGATCGACGGTAGAAAGTTATGTTTGGAATTAGGGCTTTTGCCACTGAAGGCAAACCCTCGCACATTCTCCTTCATATTGTGGGCGTGCATTGAAAAAAAATTCTCGGAGCGAGAAACATGAGGAAGCTGTGAGAGAGAACAGAGGATATTACAGCGGATCTGCTATAGGTTTTGTCTCTTCAATTTTTGCTGGATAATAGAAAGGAAGGACTGGCTGTTCGGGGTGGACGTAGCCCAAACTGGGTGAACCACGTATATCTGTGTCTCTCTGGTTTTATGTGTTTTGTGTGCTTATATTTTCCGCATATTTTATGTGTTGCATTGCTCCATAATATATAATTTTATAACAACTGGTATCAGAGCCGAAGGTATATTTGGCTGATAAACTCACAGGAAAGAAGGGTTCCTGGTTCGAGTGGGAGCAATGGCGGATGATGGTAAGTTTAGGGTCGAGAAATTTAACGGCCAAAACTTTGCGCTGTGGAAGATGCAGATGGAAGATTATTTGTATCAGAAAGATCTGTACCTACCATTGAGCGGAAAAACAAAGAAGCCGGCGACCATGACAGACGCAGAATGGAACATTCTCGATAGAAAGGCACTCGGAACAGTACGGTTGTGTCTTGCAGCGTCAGTCGCCTTCAATATTTCGAAGGAAACAACAACAGAGGGTTTGATGCAGACGTTGGCGAAACTGTATGAAAAGCCCTCGGCCTCAAACAAGGTATTTCTTATGAAATGACTATTTAATATGAAGATGTCGGAAGGTGGATCTGTTGCTGACCATTTAAATGAATTTAATACAGTTACCAGTCAGCTAAGTTCTGTAGGGGTAAACTTTGATGATGAAGTTAGAGCTATGTTATTCTTGTGCTCATTGCCAGAGAGTTGGAATGGTTTAGTAATGGCCATTAGTAACTCTGTCTCTGGATCTAGTACTTTAAAGTTTGATGATGTTGTTGGTGCTATCCTTAGCGAGGAAATGCGATGGAAAAGCTCCGGTGAGACATCAAGTAATGCTTTGAGTGCAGAGTCTAGGGGAAGAAGAATGGAAAGAGGAAAGAGCTCGGGATATCGCAGTAAATCAAGGAAAGGTAGATCCAAGTCCAGATCGGGGATAGTGTGCTAGAATTGCGGAAAGAAAGGACACCTAAAGAAAGACTGTAGATCTCGAAAGGGAAAAGAAGGAGACACACAGCAAGAAAACAATCATGAAGCAAATGTGACAGGTGATGTGTTACAAGATGCTTTGATTCTTTCTTTCGAAAATGTTACTAATTCTTGGGTTATAGATTCAGGGGCTTCATTCCATGCCACACCTGATAAGAAATATTTTCATGACTATGTTCAAGGAGATTTTGGACAAGTTTGTTTGGGTGATGATAAACCCTGTAAAATTGTTGGAATGGGTAAAGTTCTTGTAAAACAACAAAATGGAAACCAATGGCTACTAAAGGAGGTAAGGCATGTTCCAGATCTGAAGAAAAATATGATTTCAATAGGGCAGTTAGGTAGTGAAGGTTGTGTGACAACTTTCACAGATAAAACTTGGAAGGTCACCAAAGGAGCGCTGGTAATAGCAAAAGGTGAAAAGGTTGGTACATTGTATTTATGCAATGGTATTTCTAACTCTGGTAATGCTTTAACTTCCAAAGGAGCAGACGCAGGATTATGGCATCATAGGCTCGGACACATGAGTGAGAAGGGAATGAAGATTCTTCACTCGAGAAATTTGTTGCCAGGTTTGAAGAATGTTGATTTGGATTTCTGTGAAAATTGCATTTATGGAAAACAAAAGAGAGTCAGATTTCTCAGAGTTGGGAAAGAAAAGAAGAGAGAAAAATTGGAGCTTGTGCATACAGATGTATGGGGACCTGCTCAGGTATCATCTCTCTGTGGCTCTCATTATTATGTTACTTTTATTGATGATGCAACTAGAAAAACATGGATTTATTGTATTCAGAATAAATCTGATGTATTTGATACTTTCAAGAAATGGAAAGCTTCGGTTGAGATTGAGACAGGAAAGAAGTTGAAGTGTCTCAGATCAGAAAATGGAGGTGAATATTGCAGCAAAGAGTTTGATAGGTACTGTTCAGAGCATGGAATTCGTAGAGAGAAGATAGTTCCAAGAACACCACAAGAAAATGGTGTGTCAGAAAGGATGAACAGAACAATCATGAAGCGTGCAAGGTGCATGAGATTGCATGCAGGATTGCCTTTACAATTTTGGGCAGATGCTGTAGATACTGTTGTTTATCTAATAAACAGAGGGCCTTCAAGTTCCTTGGATGGTGGTATTCCAGAGGAAGCATGGACAAGTAAAAAGGTAAACTACTCTTTTTTAAAGCCATTTGGTTGTGAGGCCTTTGTCCATATTAATAAAGAAAATAGAACAAAGCTTGAGGCAAAATCAAAGAAATGTACCTTTATTGGATATGGTGCTAATGATTTTGGTTATCGCTTATATGATTATGAAAATCACAAAATCATTAGGAGCGGAGATGTAATATTCAATGAAAAGGTCTTGTATAAGAATCAGTTGCAGGAAAAGAAACAGGAAAAAGAAAGCAAGGAATACGCGGTTCTTGATGAGATATTTGAAAAAGTAAAGGTGCCTGAAAATAATAATAATCAACAACCACAGCAGCAACAACCACCACAACAGCAACAGGCACCTCAAACACCTGAAAGTGGTGTTAGAAGATCTACCAAGATAAGTAGACCCCCTGAACGATACTCTCCTTCATTATATTATTTATTGTTGACTGATTCTGGTGAACCCGAATGTTATGAAGAAGCAATGCAGGTTGAAAGCAGGAAGAAGTGGGAGCTAGCTATGGAAGAAGAGATGGACTCCTTAATGCATAACCAGACTTGGGACTTAGTCAGGTTGCTTGTAGGTAAAACTACATTGCATAATAAATGGGTTTACAAGCTGAAGGAAGAAGATGGAGGAAAACAGAGGTACAAAGCTAGACTTGTGGTGAAGGGGTTTGCATAGAAGAAAGGTATTGATTTTGATGAAATATTTTCTCCTGTTGTTAAGATGACTTCAATCAGAACTATCTTAAGTCTTGTAGCAGCGGAATATTTACATCTTGAACAGTTAGATGTAAAGACAACATTTCTCCATGGAGATTTGGAGGAAGAGATATACATGCAGAAACCAAAAGGATATGAGGTAAAAGGGAAAGAAAAATTGGTGTGCAGGTTAAAGAAGAGCTTGTATGGCTTAAAACAAGCTCCAAGGCAGTGGTATCTAAAATTTGACAAGTTTATGTCTGAACAAGGTTATACTAGATGTCACTCTGATCATTGTGTTTATCTAAAAAGGAAAAATGATGGCAGCTATATTATATTTTTATTGTATGTAGATGACATGCTTGTTGCGGGGTCTAACATGCAGGAAATAAATGTGCTCAAAAGAAAATTGGAAAATTCATTTGCAATGAAGGATTTGGGAGCTGCAAAACAAATCCTTGGTATGAGGATAACTAGAGACAGGAAAAATCGCAAATTAACACTGTCTTAGAATGAGTACATAGAAAAGGTGTTGAAAAGATTTAATATGCAGAATGAAAAACCAGTTAGTACACCTTTTGCTAGCCATTTCAAAATTAGTAAGGAGATGTGCCCCAAGACCCACGAAGAAATGGAATATATGTCTAAAGTTCCATATGCATCAGCAGTTGGAAGCTTAATGTATGCAATGGTCTGCACAAGGCCTGATATTGCACATGCAGTGGGAGTTGTAAGCAGGTACATGAATAATCCAAGAAAAGAACATTGGATGGAAGTAAAATGGATTCTCAGATATTTGAGAGGTACCACAAATCAAGCATTATGCTTTGGTGGTTCAAACATTGCTCTACAGGGATATGTTGATGCAGATATGGCAGGTGACAAAGATAATAGGAGGAGCACTACAGGATATGTATTTACTGTAGGTGGAACAACTGTTAGTTGGGTTTCAAAAATCCAAAGTGTTGTTGCACTTTCAACAACAGAAGCAGAGTATGTTGTTGCTATAGAGGCTAGTAAAGAAATGATTTGGTTACAAAGGTTTATGGATGAATTGGGTAAGAAGCATGATATGGGCACACTATACAGTGATAGCCAAAGTGCCATTCATCTTGCAAAGAACTCAGCATTTCATTCCA
>JAXQQM020085719.1:0-28742 GCA_034641835.2 Pinus albicaulis
CTCTACTCTCTACTCTTTGAGGCATTAGAAATATAGCTAGATTAGGAAGCTTCAATTCAGGAATAAGAAAGAAAATCTTAGGTTTTATCTTAGCTAGGAGTATTCAAGAAGATAGGCACTGTAACAAAAAACAAATACTTCGTTGAAATACAAAGACAATCTAACAAAGGTCTAAGGAAGAAACAGAACACAAATACAACCTACAAGCTTAAGAAAGAACAGAGTTGTGAGTTAGTTATCATAGGAAGAACACAAAGATATTATATCCGCAGAGGTTGAAGGAAAGAACAGGGCTATCAACCATCAGGAAAACACATATAGCTCTACTCTTTGAGGCATTAGAAAGATAGCTAGATTAGGAAGCTTCAGTTCAGGAATAAGAAAGAAAGAAAACAAACCTACCTACTTGAACTAATTCTACTCAACCAATCAAACAACCATCTAACCTAGCATCAAGGTTCAGATGCCATGTTGTATAGGCAATGGAAATCATGTTCCACTAAATCGAATTCTAAGGCCTGTCTGTATGAGAAAGAGAATGAGTAAAGAGGTGGTCGATGAGGTTTCTGGAAGCTCCCTTCCGCAGATATAATCTTCAAGTAGCTAAACAATATATGGTTTGGTTAGCATGCACGATATGAATGCTACTTGAATTCCTAAAGCAGTTATGAAGGCTCCATGCAAACTAGACTGAGAAGAAATCGAAGTTGGAAGTTCTGTTGAATTCTAGTAGCTTCATTATTCTTGACTAGTGGCTTAATTGTAGCATTGAATTTCTTAAAACTTTTCCTATGAAACATCTGAGATTTTGAGTTGTCACACTTTAGACAGAGAACCTTGTTATGATCACACTATTGTAGCTAACGTGCATTCATGATTAAATGACTAAGCATTCATGTGGTTGTGTCAGTAACTATTGCAACGATCTATGATTGAGTCTGGTTTCAGGGACTTTGATGCATTGTTTGAACACAACGATGATTCTATACGTGTGGCCTGTCATGGATTGAGAAAACACGTGTAACTGTTACCAATGATTCCTCTGCTGGAATTTGAATATCAGTGAATCCTCTACAGGATTTTGAATATCATGGAAATGAATGTGAAACGATATATATATATATATATATATATATATATATAAACGAAGTCGAGAATTTGTTTCAAAACATATTTTTGTGTTTTTTATTTTGGGTAACTATTAGGATGATGATGTAATGGTTGATATAACTATGTTAGTAAATGAAATTACTATTTTTTTAAAATGAAAATGTAATTTCCATTATTCAATTTATAGTTACATACAGCTAAAATCAATACTTCAACAGAAAACTCTCATGCATTAAAATTTTACAGTTTTTATATTAAAATTTTAATAGTTTTTCAATTTACAGTTACTTATAAATAAAACTAATTTTGCATTCCCTGTAGCTGATCAAAGTTTGGTTCATTATATGGAAGGCAAATGATGAATGAGCTGATCTTATCATAAACAAAGGTTGTAGCTGCTACACGGTGGATTAGTACTTGTCAATGGAAGCATATATGTTACCATCCTTGTGTCATATGAAGAAGAAAATATAGGTGTTATAACAGAGTATATGTCTGTGATTGATGCTGGTTACATTGTAATAATTGATAAATTTTGTCCAATATGTTAAAATAGACTGTGAGAAACAGTGCACAAATTTATTATGAGAGTAAGGTATGGTGCATTCTCTTCACAACCAAAATAATCACATCTCTCATTTGTAGTAGTGAGGAGTTACCCAACGGTTTCAATGAACATTAAAGACTGATCTGAAATTTATTACACGGTCTTCAGATAGACCTTTTAGAGATATTTATTAGGTATATTATCAGACCTAATTAAAGTTATTTGGTATTTCATGAAACGTTAACAAACTTGGGTATAGAATTAGGATGCAAACAAACACTCTGCAAGACAATCTAACCACAAACAAACACTCTGCAAGGCAATCTAACAAAATAATTAGAAACGAGTTTTTTCATCTACCTAGAGACGACGAGACGACAACGAACGACGAGGCAGGCTGAAATGATAGAAAACGACGAGGTAGGCTGCAAAAATATCAAACGACGAGGCAGGACACAATGACAGCAAACGACAAGGCAGGACGCAATGAGGAAGGAGATCACTGAAGACGCAGGTTATATGTAACGTATGAACAAAAAAACAGAGAAAAATATTAAAACCCACAAAAAATAGACAAAAAATAAACACAAACATGAAGCTTCTCACCTCCTTTCCCCTGCAACAGCGAACACGAGTGCAATAATGAAACAATGAGAAAGAGATCAAACAATGGTAACAAACAAACGGTAACAAGCCCGAAACATCTTGCGGTCTGTGGGCCAGTATATTTATAAGAAATAGTTTGGTTGAATTCTTTTCAAAAGTTCGGTCGAACTATTAGTTGGGCTGAACTTTTGTTGTCGGTTTTCCCATCTCCAGCCAAAAATCTGTTTACCCATGCCATCAATGTAAACGGCAGAATTATTTTGGCCGAACTAATTTACAAACTTCGGCTGAACTTTCTAACAGTTCGGCCGAACTTTTATAAAATTTCGACCAAATTTTTGGAAAAATGAAATTTATGCCTCTGTTTCTCACAAAAGTGTAACCCACATCAACTATTATAATGGTCTCACTAGTAACAATGTCATTGGTTGTTACAAATGGTTCAACTTGTTGTTTTTCCAATGATCCCTGGTTTGGAGTTCCCTCCATAGGTGAACTAACTTCTTCATTTTCTATGATAACAGAGGAAAATCTTTGGTTTACTATTATACCTAACTATAGTTGCAATTCATTACACCCATTAGGGGGAGATACAATAAGTGGAAAAATTGGTGCTTCAAATTCTTTCGATACCTTATTGTTTGGATTAGGGTCAGGTTTTACAAGTAACTAAGTTTGTAAGAGAGGGTTACTATTTTATTATGAGGAAATTCTAGTTGTTTCTACTGCATTATTAACTGCATAGGAAACTGTCCTAAGAAAGGGGTTCCACATGATACTTAAGGCCATGGAAGTGATTGGTTTCGGGGAGAAGGCCATTGGGGCTAAGGAATTGGATACTAAACCATAGGAGGGCTAAGAAATTTCCAAAGGGCTCAAGATATTACATTTTCTGAGAAACTTGTTGAGGATTGTTAGGATATTCCGACACATAGGAAATATTTAAGTTTAACTTGGTCTAGCGTAGAGTTAGGTAAAGTGTGTTTCTTTACTATGTACATGTGTAACTTATAATCCGATTTTCATGATATGTAGTGATCCGAAATTTCACTCTCTCCTCGATATTATCGACACTTGATTCATGGCTTAACGCCTGATTGGTCCATGATCTCTATTTAAAGAGCATGGAAGGTCATTTGTACTGTAATCGTTTATGAGAGAAGCTTATGTAAATTTTCTTTCTTTATATTAATAAATTGCCTTAAGTGGTTGTGTTGGCTCAGGTCATGGATTGTTTCCCTCTTTGATGGTTTTAACCACGTCAAATACTGGTGTACTGATTTGTGATCTATTTGTGAGAGGTGACCTTTGGTGTTTGATCTAAGGAACTTACCCTGTAAATTCCTACATGGTAGTAGAGCCATTTTGAGGGTCGCATCCATTGTTGATCCAAATCCGAATCCAGTTTGAATGCATGCGACTGTTGTTTTCTAGATCTACAGATCTGATCTCATCAGTTATCTAGCTGTAATGAATGAATCCATAGGGAAGTTCCGATCCGACGATCCCACAATGGTGTAACATAAAATAAATCAAGTAGGGAGGCCAGGAAAATTGCTCTGTTGTGTCCAGAGCATCTGTGACTGTGAGAAACCCCTTTCGTTTCATGTGAAAATGTTTCTGGTTGCCCAAGTTATGTAATTCTAGATTTGGAGGTATAAAGTATCTTTTTTGCAGTTATATTTATTAATCCTTCTGTTTATTTTGGTTCCCTATGTTTATTTCGATTTAAAGTTTTTTTAATTGCGAGATCTATACCCTCTTCTCTGTGTATGCTTTTTTCTCTGCGCTATGTGCGATCTCGACAAATCAGAAACATGAAGACGAGATTTTTCTGCTACGTATGCTCTTTCCCCGCATCTTTGTGCGATCTCGGGAAATCAGAAAAAGCAGAAAAAAGGATAGTTGTTGGTAAGAATAACCGAAAAAATAACGTTTTTTTGTAATGCTTTTATTTTTTTTATTTTTTTTGCATGGATTTTGATTTTTTTTTGCCAGGAAAAAGTACGCATATCAAAGAGAAAAAAAAAAAAAAAAATTCCTCCTTTCAAACAATTATAGAATCCTTTTACTAGTTCAGTTGGTGTAAAGTTACTTTATGAGAATAGAGGTCTTGGGTTCAAGTCTCTTTCTCAAGCTTCTTTTTCTAAAAAGCTTTTTGCTAAGCTACTTTTTCTTAAAAAGCATTTTGGCAAGTTATCAGTTTAAAAAAAACGGTTTCTTATTTTAAAAGAAACATTGTAAAAGTGACTCTCACTTATTTATAAAAGTGGGTCACATAAAGTAGTTTTTTTTTTTAAGTGAGCTTATTGTATTAAGTTTGGAAAAGGTGGGGGAGGAATTTTTTTAAAGTAAATCTTCATCATCATCTTTCAACCTCTCACGTAACTATTCTGCGTCTACTATAACTTTTTTCAAAAAGGTATAACTTCTTCATCCGGAAGCCATTTTCAGAGATGTTTTTTTTTAACTGGCCTAATTTTTTGAGATCTTTCCATTGGAGCAGTTGGTTTCATCCCTTTCAACTTCAGTTGGTTTTTTTAATGGAAAGTGCATGCTCGTTTATTCTTAACAATGCTAATTATTTCCAATGACTATCCTACATGATAGACTTACTTAGAAGTAAAGGGATTTATAGAATAGCCACAATACAAGAAACTAAACCTATTGATGGAGATAAAGCTGCTAAATGGGAGAATAAGCAAGATCAAGCAGGAGGGTTGACAGGAATGTCCATTGCTCAAGATCTTATATTTCATATCCAGGACATTGACTCTCCTGATGAAGCTATGAAAAAGCTAAATACTATTTTTGGCATTAAAAATGAAATCAGAGCCCACCAGCTTGAAAATGAGTTGCTTACTTTGGACCCCACTAATTTCTCCTCTATTGAAGATTTTTTATCCAAATTCAAGACCCTTAGACTTATTTTAGAAGGTCGTAACGTCAAAAAGGAAGATGGTAGCCTTATCTATTCCATTCTTACTAATCTTGGCCCTGCATACTCTAAAGAAGCCCTCATTCCACTAGAGAAGCCCTCATTTCTCAAGGAACAGCCTAAATCCCCCCTCTTTTGATGCCTTTTGTGATTCTTTGATAAGATAACAATAAAAAATCTTACACCTTGGTCTTATTAATACTGGAAACTATTCTAAGAAAGCCTTAGCACCCCAGCAGAAACCATACCAAAAGAATCCTAAGAAGCAGCATCCTAAAAAGAATGGTCTTAAACCAAACAAGGGTCTTAAGCAATTTCAGCCGCAAAATGAAAAGGAAACTCAACAAACTGACAAGGAAAATAAAAACAAAGGGAAGAATACAAATAGACATTGTAACTTTTGTAATCGTGATGGCCACATAGAGTCAAAAATTTTTAAGAAGATGGAAGCCTTGGAAGCAACAATGAAGAAGCACACCATCAATTTGGATAACTCTTCAACTTCATCTTCAGGAATGTCCCTTTCTTCTTGTGGTTGTAAAGCATCAAGATCTAGCTATGCATTGAATGTATCTTCTTCTTCTCATTCTCATGAGTGGCTCATTGATTCTAGAGCTTCTTACCACATGGCAAAAAATAAAGCCATGTTTTCTTATTTGAATGATTGTAACACCAAAAATATTTATGTTGGTGATGATAAATCTCTTAGTGTTGTAGGGTCTGGAACCATTCATCTAGATAATGGTCAGTTTAATGATGCATTATGTGTTCCTACCTTGTCATGCAAACTTCTATCTGTTTATCAGATAACTCATTCAGGTGAAGGGAAAACAATATAATTCTCACCTCATGATGTTGTAAGTAAGGACCTCAAAGATCCTAGACATATTTTAGCTACTGGCATTGTCGATGATTCCACAACATTGTATAAGTTTGACAACTTTGGGTCATCATTTATTCCCTCCGTTTTTGTTGCTCATAATGATGAAGTGAGAAAAACTTGGCATGAGCGATTTGGTCACTTAAACTATCGCTCTCTTCAAACTCGATGTAAAGAAAATATGGTGATAGGTATTCCTATGGTATCTTGTCAAGATGGTGTTTGTTTCGAATGTGTACTCGGAAAACATCATCGGGATAGTTTTGAAAAACATGCCTCTTGGCACGCTTCAACCCCTTTGCAGCTTGTGCACAGTGATTTATGTGGTCCAATTCCTGTTATTTCTTTCTCTGGCTACAAGTACTTCTTAACTTTCATTAATTACTTTTCCATACGGACTTGGGTATACTTCTTAAAACTCAAGAGTGAATTTTTTAACATGTTCTTGGCCTTTAAGGCCTTTGTTGAGAAACAATTTGGACATCACATTCTTAAGTTAACATCTGACAATGGACGAGAATGTGTTAACAAAAAATTTATCCACTTTTGCATTGAGCATGGAATTCAATTGCAACATATTGTTCCATATACTCAACAAAAAAATGGTGTAGCTAAAAGGAAGAATCGCACTCTAAAAGAAATGGATAATTGTATGCTTTAATCTAAAGGACTTAGTCTTAATTTTTGGGCAGAAGCATTTAACTGTTCAGATTACATAGTAAATCACACTCCTACTAAGGTTTTAAGGAATATAACTCTAGAAGAAGCCTGGATCTCAATCAAACCAGATGTAAGTGACTTTCATGTTTTTGGAAGTGAAGCTTGGGCCCATATTCCAAATGTGAAACATAAAGCCTTAGAACCTAAGAGTGAAAAATGAATTTTTTTTGGATATTCTGAATATGTCAAAGGATATAGACTTATTTGACCAAAATCCAAAAATATAATCATTAGAAGATATGTAAAATTTTATGAAAAAATATCGGCCTGCGAGCCTAGTTTGGCGAGTGTGCCACCTTTGGCCTGCATGCCTGATTCGGCATATGTGCCACCTCTCTCTATCTCTTCTATTTTTGACAGTATTCCTTCTAGTTCAGATGATGACAGCAAGGATGAAGATCCTCCTCCATCTCCTCAAGATATTCCTTCAGCTCCACAACTTCCAATATGGGTTCGCTCTACTCGGGATGCAACAGGTTCTCTTGCAGGTGACCCTGCATATCAACGCTGTACCCATTCTCAGTTTGAAAGATCCTCTTCATTATTGGCTCAAGTTCTAGAAAATCCTGATCCAGACACCTTTGAAGAAGCTTCAGGTCATCTAGATTGGGATGAAGCTATGAATGAAGAATATCATTCCTTATTGGCAAACGATACTTGGGATCTTCTTCGTCTTCGAAAGGGAAGAAAACTTGTCAGATGCAAATTGGTTTACAAAACAAATATTGCACCAGATGGAAAAGTGGATAAAATCTTGTCTTGTTGCTAAAGTATTTTCACAAGTTGAAGGCATTGACTATACTGAAACCTTCTCTCTTGTTTCCAAAATGAATTATATCTGCCTTGTTCTTTCCCTTGCCGCCTCCTTTAAACTAGCTTTATCCAAAATGACTCTAGCCTTGTTCGTCACCTTAGGAAGTCTCTTTATGGTCTCAAGCAATCTCCTCGGGCTTGGTATGCCAAAATGGATAGCTTTCTCTTAGATAATGGCATTTCTAGGTGTCAATCTGACAACACTGTCTACACCAATAAAGTGGGTAAGGCCTTCATCATCCTTGTTCTTTATGTTGATGATCTTATCCTTACTGGTAGTGATCCCAACCATATAAGCCATGTGAATCCTATCCTCAATAAGAATTTTGAAATGACAGACTTAGGAAACTTGCATTATTTCCCTGGTCTTCAAGTCTTGCAATCCAAATAAGGTATTACCCTTTCTCAGTCAAAGTATTCCTGTGATCTTCTACGCCACTTTCACATGGAATATTGTAAGCCAACCCCTTCTCCCTTTCAATCTAGATTCAAGATTTCAGTCACTTGCACTACCCCTGAATTTGATGCTACCTTATACCGTTAACTTGTTGGTAAACTTCTGTATCTAACCCATACCTGTCCTAACCTTTCCTTTGTCATTGGTCTTGTTTCTCAGTTTATTCACCAACCTCATGAAAGTCACTGGAAAGTAGCTAAAATAATACCTAGATATATTCAAGGTATATTTCAGTTCGGGATTCATTACAGTGCAGGAGCATCTCCATTGTTGATTGGTTTCATTGATTACGATTGGGCTAGTGACCCCGATGATCGAAAGTATACATTAGGTTATGTATTCACTCTTGGTTCAGGACCTATTACATGGTCTTGTAAGAAAAAATGTGCCATCTCTCTTTCTTCAGCAGGAGTAGAGTATCGTGGTGTATTTGAAGCCAACAAGGAAGCCCTATGGCTTCTTCTGATCCTAACCAAATTCGGTCTTCATCAGAAGCATCCAACTACTATACTTTGGTGTGATAATCAGAGTGCCATTAAGCTATGGAAAGATCCAGTTCAGCATCAGCGTATGAAACACATTGAGCTTCACATAAACTTCATCAGAAAGATCATTCATGATCGTGTTCTTGAAGTGCAATATTATTCAACCAATGATCAAGTTGTCGATATCTTTACAAAGGCTCTCATAGAGGAAAATTTTACCAAACTTCGATCCATGCTTGGAGTTCAGGAAAGTTATCATTAAGGGGGGATAGGCACTAATACCTCCTTCCTTCTCCTATTGTGTCACCTTTTTAAATCCTTTAATCTTATCCCAAGTTGTTCTTAAGGGGGGATGTCAGGATATTTCAACACATAGGAAATAGTCTCCTTTTGTGTCACCTTTGTAAATACTTCAATCCTATCCAAAGTTGTTCTTAAGGGGGGATATTAGGATATTCCGACACATATGAAATATTTAAGTATAAATTGGTCTTGCGTAGATTTAGGTAAAGTGTGTTTCTTTACTATTTACATTTGTAACTTATAATCCAACGGTCATGATATGTAGTAATCTAACGGTTCACTCTCTCCTCAGTAGTACCGACACTTGATCCATGGCTTAACACCTCATTGGTCCATGATCTCTATTTAAAGAGCATGGAGGGTAATTTGTCCTGTAATCGTTTATGAGAGAAGCTTATGTAAATTTTTTTCTTTATATTAATAAATTTCCTGAAGTGGCCGCATTGGCTCAGGCCATGGATTTTTTCCCTCTTCGAGGGTTTTAACCGCGTCAAATACTGGTGTACTGATTTGTGATCTATTTGTGAGCGGTGACCTTTGGTGTTTGATCTAAGTAACTTACCCTGTAAATTCATACAAGGATTGATATGAGAGACTAAGTATTAAAATAAGATAAAAGGATCATGGACCATACTTGGTGGTCAAGCTTTCCATGGTTTCTTTGAGCCGATGAAGTATTTTTTTTCAGCCTCTTCATCCAATTCCTTGAAAACTGCCTTTAGTCCTAGAAAAGATGGGAAGTGTCTTGTAGAATTATCTTGTTTGCAAATGTTACATATTTCTATAGTGTTGAGTGGGAATTCCATAAGAGGATGCTTCTTTTTACATTTTGGGTAGAATATGGACCAAGCTTTCTCAGCCTGAAACTACATATGTTTCACCTGTAACATGTCCAACTAAGAGGATCAAAATATAATGATATCTGTTTTGAAATTTTCAAATTAATTTCCAATCTCTACTCTTATCACCCCACCATTAGTTGATTTATGCACTCTATCAGAGGAATCTCATGCCAAGGTTTCATTTCTTATTGATCCTCTTTAGCTTCTCAATCAAAGTGAAACTATATAATCATAGGTTTATTTAGATATTTCCTCCTTTTGCATGATATTTAACATATCTAAACAATATTCCTTTATTCCCTTGATCGAAATTGTCATCAAAATTTCCTTGTCCAAATTACTATGCTTGGATATATACAATTTATATTAAAGGTGCTCTATATAGTCTTCCAAGTTTTCCTCCTCTCTCTTGGATATCCTAAACAATTCCTCCCTTTGATACCTAGTCTGATGGTAATCCTAGTACTTTTCTAGAAATTTTTTCTTCATATCATCCCAAGATTAAATAGATGCACCTCTGATCCCCATAAACCATCTTAGAGCATCTCCCTTCAGAGTAGCAGGTGTTATGCAGAATTATGAATTATAGATAAAACATTCTTCCCTAAATGTGGTGCAATGCATTTAGAACAATAGGTTAAAGACTTTTCAGATACTTTTCCTAATAGTAAATAGACACACAAAACATATCAAGAAACTTACTTGGAGTCCAAGCGCTTCCAATTCTATCTTTGTCGCTCTTGTTGTAGCTTCAAATCCAAGCTAGATCGCCAAAATATTTCCTGCAAGAATGAACACTAAAAAACAAAGAGATAGCAATATAAAGATGTCTGTTCAAGTTATTCAGTTAAATAAATGAAACATGAACCATATACATCAGATAAGAATTCATAATATGAAAGACAGAAGCTTATACAGATACATATGTGGGAAAGTAAACAACAATATTTATTAATGGATAGAAGGGGAGGTTACAACCAGTGATTGATTTGATGTCACCATCTCCAGCATCATCCCAGCCTCATCACAATGAACATCTCTGCAGCAGCATATCACTCAAATCAATTCATCAATTGAAATTCCACCAACATTTCTCTACTCAAATTCTTCCTTCTCAAGCACTAGGATCTGTGCTCAATTTATATATGAGATGAAGGTAGTTTTACAATCAATTACTTTCTAATAATAGGAAAGACATGTTCCCAAGCTCAGAGGTATCAAATGGACACATGGATTCGAAGTTTGACACATATGCACTCTTCTAGAAGGCCCTGGCAAAGTGGAGATTCCGGAACAATGAGAATTTTGCTCCCAATTGACCAACACACCCTTGAGTGTCGGGAAATTCTTTGCAGAGCACCCTTGAGTGGAGTTTCCTGCATATGCAATGCACTTAGCCCCTTGAGAGACTGCGCTGGTGAGCTCATAGGTGTTATAACATATACTTCAAATCTTGGAAACCTTGCAATGGAAGTCAGGAATGATTTTTCTTTGTTCTTTGGCTTAGGGCATATAGCAACTGAAATGATAAGGGATGATAGACCCTATTCATTGGTTCTAGAGATGATTTCCAGTTAAACGAGGTCATTGGGAGTGGTGCCCAAATTGACCTATAACATATTTTCCCCTAAAGCATGAAGTTAGAATAATAATAACAATATTTTTTGAATGAGATGCTTTATAATGTGATGGGCTGGAGCTGAAGCGGAGTGCTGACCTGCATAAATCTTAAAATACATTACATCATGATATATCCTCTTGATCACAAATTTTTGAGGGAAGGCATTCTCATGCTTAGCACATAAACTATATAATAACATGTAAATAGTGCAGAAAGTTGTCTACATTGGAATGTTGCCCAATACAAACATGCCTACAGATATAGGCCCATTTTTGGATGACGATTTGTATGTAAGGTCACCATACAGATGATTTGTACAACAATCCTGAAATCACAGCCTGGATGGCTGAAACTAGATCCAGGGTCTTCTTATCTCATTCACTCGATCATTTGGGTACAAGTCTAGCCATGCGAATATATGATTTGTATTCGAACATGGGAAGACATCGTTTGATTACCAGCTGAAGATGTGAGTTGTTAACAAATGCGAGAGAACTACCATTGATGTCAATGGACCTCAAGGTACTGCAATACATTTCATAAGGCATGAATAGATGATCTGATGTCGAATGCCAAACAAAATCTTTCGGTCAAAAATATGGAAGCAAGGATCTTGTTGATGCTGTAACAAGCCTCATGGTACTGGAATATGATGTTTCCAAGTACACTTCCTGCATGATTATTTGTCGTTGACAGGAAGCCACTTCATTGCAAAATAAGAGTTATTGATTTAGGAGACAAAGGATGACTTGATATAGAAATTTTCAGGGATGAATTTAATGAGAATGAAGGCTTATGAGTATTTCAGAAGGATGATTATTCACTAGATGACTTCTCTTGAACATATCGACGACACTGAGATGAGTTGGCAGCATTGACCCAAAACCGAAGCGAAGGTATGATGAACCATAGGTATGAATGAACCGTCAAGAAGATTACCCAACCCAAACAGTCACAGTGATGGAGTGAAGTGTCATGTTCAAGAGCAACTTGCTACCGTTAAAATTTCTATTCACTTTCCCAAATTTTCCCCAGTCATTTGTCGACCAGTACCTCTTTATTTTTTAACAATCTTGAGGATGATAACATATGCTTGATCTATAATTCAACCCTTCAGGCGAACAATTTATCACTATTTAATAATTTAATGAGTCTAGTGATGAATGAAACTCGATTCTTGCCATGATCGACAAGCCCGTCGTTATTTTATGTTTTAATGATCCTAACGACAGTGACAGCCCGGTCCTTTTTCTTATTTAGAGAGTTTGAAAAAAAGGACGAAAAGAAAACTCCATAAGTACTTTTTTGTAAAGTTGTCTCTCAAATCCGAAAAAGTGTAAGATAATATTTGAGAGAACCTCTTTAGTCATGTTTGACCAAGGTTTTCCTTTTTCGTAAATAATCTATCTCAGCCTGGAAAAGGGTTAAACTTATATTGAGTAGATATCAATCCATTTACTTTTATGAGCTCGAAAAGACAAGTGCTCGCAATATTTTCACATTATAGAAGTTTGAAAAGAGCTAAAAGAAGACTCTAAGGGTTCCTTATTCGCTGTTATAGAAGCTCGAAAAATAGATAAAAGTGCGCTTCAAATCCTTTTTCATTTTTAACAAAAGCTTGAAAAATAAGGATAAAAATTATTCTTTGTGGTCAAATCATTCTTGAAATAAATCTGCACGACTAATTTATTCATCAGTTGTAAAACATGTTCAGAACAACATAAAGTGGATTAAAAATCCCTGTTTCATGATAAAAATATAATAAAACCATAGTCATAGCAATAAATATTCATTGCAAACAATTAAATAACTAAATAAAAAGAGTTTTACTATTCATTTTTACCATTCAATAGTTGTTAGTATGAATCTTTCGTCGTAAAAGATCATTTTAGCTACGCATAACAAATAGCCCTAACATCGATTATGGCTGCAAAATATCTTTAAGTCTGCTGCACAAATCCAGATCTAAGCACAAAAGAAATTAAGAAGATAAAATACAATATGGCTCCATGCATCCAATAAACAAGACAAGAACAATGTATTTAAAATAATTTTATATTATATTAAAGAATGGGGCACCTGAGAGGAAAACAAGAAAGGTGTTTTCCGGTTCTCCTCAATGGGATGGGTTCTTGAAAGTCCTCAGTGTTTCAGATCTAAAATTCCTCTCTCTTATTGGTGTAGAAAACCCAGAAAAACATAGAACTCAATGGGAGCTCACAAAGCAAAAATGGAAAATGGTGACCAAGAGTAGATCCAGAGTGATCTAATGCAATGGAGGTGACTAATGAATGGGGAAAACCCTTCTATTTATAACAAAATATTGGGGTGTTCTAGAACTCGGTGCATGAATAAAATATTATTAATCAAATTCTAGAATCACCTTTTAGGAATATTTTATTATATTTGTTGGAGGGAAAAGGTCTTTTGACTTGGGTCAATTCTTTTATTTATAAACAATAAATAAATAAATGATTTATTTATTATTTTAGGGAGATGGTGGGAATATAATTAAATAAATAATGATTTATTTAATTATTTACAAATGATTTAGTCAAATTTAACTAGGAATATTATTAAATAATGATTTGAATAACTTATTCCTAGGAAATAATTAAATAAATAATGATTTATTTAATCAATTTCCTTGTTTTGGGCTAAATATGACTAGGAAATATAGACAAATGTTATTTTACATGGTGAAAGCAATTTTACTTAGGGTAAAATTGGTCTTACATGGTGTACTTGGGTTCATCTAATGATAATGGGTTAGATGACCAAAAAAATGGTGTAACAGATTGCCCCCCAACGTACGAGTGTTAGGAGCAAATCGTATGACCGAAGTACGTTGTAAGAACTCAATCAAAAGGCATCAAGAGGGAAGTGAGAGAGAGAAACGTAAGGTAGTCTAATGTGCTAAAAGACTAGACCCATAGGAGACGAGACTTACAGGTGCAACAAGTCTCTAGGTGATGAAGTGGTACTAGTCTTAAAGGCGGCGGGGGAGGCATACCTATGCCCGCCGAGACAATAGTACAAAGAATAAGGCGCCCGGAAAACCACGGAACGCAAGAATGAAGCATATGCTGGCCTAAACATGAGCTAGATAAGGAAAATGATGAATCCCACATACATGCGATGCCTAGAATAACCGTCAGGACTTATACAAGAAGATTTTAGTACATGAGATACAAATATACCCAAATTCCCCCTACACACAGGGGAAGGACTCACAACATCTAACTGATATATGTAAATCGAAGAGGTTCTACAAGCAGTTGAGGCCGATATCATCAAATGAGAGGAGCTGCATCAAGGGCGGAAATGAAAAAGTCATCCGGGCATGTGGGGGGATACCTGCAGGGCCACCCCCTCATGAGGGTTGATACATCACACACACGCCCGGGAATCACCAATAGCTGCTGCTGCATCACTGGACCATCAAGTGTATAGATCACGATCATGCTGAGAAGAGCTCGAACCAAGGTACACTGCCCCCTAGACCTAGCTTCTGGAGTAAATGAGTTGATGTCGACAGAAGTAGGTCCGCCATAGGTGAGGCAATAAGGGAACCCCAACTAAGGCACGAGGGAAAATAGTAGAGTGACGAACAGATAGACACTAATGATGATGAGGGAATGAGGGATACGGAGGAGCGGTTGGACGACTTCCCTTGTTAGAGCATAAAGGGCATGAATGGCTTGGCAGCGACTGACACAATATCAGGAGGGATAGGGAACAAGGGTGCGGAAGGCCATAATGTGTGACATGAGAGAGGGATCAAGCAAGAAAGGAGGGAGGACTATAGCGGGGTACAAAGGGACTCGGAATGGACTCCATGAATGCGATGATGACTCGACTGGGATGCTCTAAACAAGGGTGACTCAATGGTGCTGCCTCATAGTAAGGGTCCAATGGGGAACCATAAAAGCATGAGTATAATAGGGTAGCTTACAACGAAAATCAACACGAATGAAGACGAGTAAGGAGGTAAAGTGGTGCCCCAAGTACAAGTGTTTTAAGTGAAGAAATTCGATTTTGAGAAGAGGTGAAGAGACCCTTCATGGACAAAATGTGTCTCGGTGAAGTATCAAAACATGGAAAACTGATAGATACCCATTTGAGTGCTCGGTGAGAGCTTTCCAACAGTGTGGACGGTGTGTCAAACGGGGCTACGGTTTGGTCGCAGTGGGCGAAAGAAAAAACAGGGGTTTTCTTCTAATAAGGCGTTTTCCCTCCAAAATCATTCATTTTCTTGTGTAGCTGTGTTGAATGTGGAGAGGAGAGAAGGCCCTAAATCTTGCGGTGATCGTAGCGGACAAACCGACCGTTGGAATCGTGATCCGTCAGTTTCAAGTAAGAGGCCTAATCCTACTCTTTGTTTTTTATGGATTCAAATTTCAAATTAGGGTTTTAAATCTTAGTAACTACCCCTACTTCATCATTACGGTCGGGTCGCACTTTTTGGGGCAAAAGCTGCGACCTGGGACGCAGGTTTTGGCCTGAAAAGTGAGACCGGGCCCAGGATTTGCCCAAAAAGTGCGACCTGTTAGATGTGGGAGGTTTTAGTGCTGTTATGGGCTGAGATTCAGTTTTGGTGTAAGTTAATGCAGTTTTTCTGATATGTAGACTGACAAAAATGGTGTTTTTGTGTGGGTATGGCAGAGATACGGATCAAGTGGAGAGAGAGAGACTTAGGTACATTACGGACGAAGATCCAAATAGATCAGGGTGTCCGTCGTGCACTGGCAAGGTATGGGGTTCTGAAATTTTTGGAGAACCCTTTGATGAGGGCTGGAGAGCCCTTGTTGGCCTGGATTATCAGTTATTGGGATCCAGATCATGAGGCGTTTATAGTGCAGGGGCATAGGATCGAGCTGACGGTCCAGGATCTGTAATTCTTGACTGGTCTCCCACCATTAGGGATGGTGGGAAATACGCAGCCAGTGTTAACACGGGGGCGGAACATTATGGAGTTTGTTGAGCGACATTGTCGACCAGGTGTCCAAGTCAAAGGGACTCGGATATCCATTGGAGATCTAGAGAGGTTGGAGACCCGAGCAGTGGCTGCAGTAGTGTTGCGGATATTGGGCAGCCAGGCGTTCCATCACATCACTGGAGGGCAGATGATGATTTTAGAGAGTGTGTTGGGGGGGACCTACTATAGGTGGGCCCAAATGATGTTGGTGTCGGTGAAACGACAGTTGTCGCTATGCAAGCGGCAAGTGAATCATGATTGTGCCTATGGGACGGTGTTGTGTTCCTTCTTTTTTGAGAAGATTCTGACCTTGCGACCTCATATAAAATTACCTGATGGAGGTTTGAGAGAGCCCCATATGCGTCGGTGGGGACGATTACTATGTAGAGGAGGGGGACAGGCGGTTGGACGGGTGTTCCGACCAGAGTTCTTTGCCCATTGGAATTAGATGCCATTATACATAGACGACTATCCCTATAGTGGGATGAGCTATTGGGGAGATCCGGACTTGTTGCTTCCGCCTGGTCGAGTGTGGGGGCCCGATGGTAAGTGACAAGCAACTAATATGTTATGTGCATTTTAGAGTTTGTGACTAGTATTCATGGTACGAATCGTTAGATTGTTGGAATGCAAATATAGCTTCGGTAAAACTGGCCGGATATATGGGACGACCGGCAGCAGTAGGAGCTACAGGTGCAAGTGGATCAAGGACAGCATAGAACAAGGATATGGCCGCTCTGGTGGAGGACATTCATCGTAGATGTGAGGGGTTGCTGACCGATGTGTCGAAGCGTGGTTGGCAGGATTTAGATGACCAGTACATAGAGTTATGTATTGGGCTACCCTCGGAATGGCGAGGTATCATGCGACGCATGGTGATGGCCGGTCATACTGTACATGATCTACGAGCTGTGGAAGCAGAGCCATTGGCTCAGGATCCTCCAAAGAGTGATTAGATGTAGGGTAGATGGTGTCCCCCAGCGTTTTTGTAGGGGCAAGTGGTGCCCCCCATTTTGTAGTTTTGTTTTTTGTACCATGCTATGGGCATGTCATATGTTTCAGAGCAGATGTACTCTAAAAACACATGTTATATGATATATATGATTTATGTACATTTTGTTGATAATGTGAAATGTTATTGTCTTGTGTGTGATAAATGCTAGTCTAGAACATGATTTGCGATTTGATCTACGTAGTGATTTTGACGTCGAGGGATATGGTTGAAAGTAATGAATCGAAATTCATGTATCAAAAGTTTCACTCGTAAATATTGTCTAAACAAGATAGGGTTATGCACACGATAGACACCATTAAGTTATAGGACAAGAAGCAGGGAATCTAAATGAACATGCAGATGGAGGATGTGATGAGAGAGGGCATCGGCTAAGAGACCACATATTGCATCATATTCAGCCTGATTATTGGTGGCATTACCAATGCAGACCCCATTTTCAAGAACCAGGGTATGTAAGGGGGTAAAGATGGCCCATGCTGCCGAAGCGAGATTCCGGGAATAGCGACTTGCCCCATCGGCATAGCCAAGATAATGTGTGGACGAGAGGGCCGCTATAATAGTGTCACAAGACAAGGAATTGGAGGGATGAGCAAAAGGATGGTAGAGTGAGTAGAGGATAGACGTCCACTGACGGCTATGGGAGGGAGCAGTCCGGGTAGGAATTCTAGGACTCACAGATCGATGAGAGGGAGATGAATGAGAACTATAGGATGAAGAAAGGGTACTCAGGCTGCGAAGAACATTGAAGATATATATGGTATGATCGTGATTATGGGAGGAAATGGAAGGGTCAAGGAGACCATACGACGCTGCAAAGCTACCTAAATCATCAGTATGGGAAGAGGGGCACAGATACGTGTCTTCACGGGGAATGACAGAAGAACAGGTAAAAAGATGGTCAAAACATGAAGAGCCCGAGAAAGTGTCTGAAGGAGGATCAAGTAGAACAGATGGAGTGGATTCAAAGGGAATGTACTCCGAGTGTCATGCAGATGATGATAGGTATAGGAGGGGAGCAGCAGGTTCCGACATCTCAACATCAGGGGGAGGACTGTCAATGGTAGCAGGGGGATCCTTGAGTAGACCTGACGCATATTGAGCAAGGATGGGAGAGGCGGATTGATTTTGTTCAACTTCGTACTCGCGAATGACCTCTAAAGAGGCTCATTAATGCATGAGGTGAGGAAAATGGTGAGAGTAATGGCCATGGACACCACACAGAGCACAGGGTTTGTTGGTGCGAAGATTCTTTGGGTTCTTGGTTGTGGATGAGGAAGAAACAGAGGTTTCAAGGACCGTAGATTCAGGGAATGCGACTTTAACCATGGGTTGGATACGGGGCAAATCAGGAAAAGTATGGGTGGGATGACCGATACCATCACACAAGGCACAAGGCTTGGCGGGTGGGGGAGGGGTAGGGTCGGGTGTGGTGGCCTTGTCTTTGGATGCCCCTTTCGAGTTTTTCTTTTCTCTCCTGTAGTTGTCGCAGCATGAGGGGGGTCCTGGGGGGGGCTAGGGGTACTGTAGCGGTGGAAGGAGTGAAGGGAATCAGTTGCACTGGTGTCACAGCTATGTATGGTTTGGGGTGGCCCGATGGGGTCTCGGCTGGAGGAGTAAGATACCATACTGGAATTCCCAAGGTTAAATTAGGGAGGGAAAGGGTGGCCATGACGGGAACCGAATAGACGCCGGGGGGGGGGGGACCAAGGAAAGGTATCTAACCGGCGGGGTAATGACCAGGAGGGACAGCTCCCATGTGATGGAGACCTGAGGGAACCGACTTAGGAGGGTAGGGAGGTTCCTAAGTGTGAGGGGGATGGGAAGGTCCGGGCGAAGAAGGGTCTGTCGACCGAAGCAAAGGGCTAGGAGCAGGTTGTGGTAGGAAAGATTGAGGTTGCTGACTAGCTGAAGCATGTTGTGAAAGGCTAGCCTGAGACGATTGCATCATGCAAACATTCGCTAAACTGGGGTCAGAGACAGGAGGAGGAGGAGGACCAGGAGAAGTTCCAAGCAATGAGGATTCTTTGTAGACGCCAGGGGAAACACTGGTCAAAGAATCAACAGTTGGCTTATTGGTGACAGAAGAGATGGTGGACTCAAGGGAGGTGTGAGAGTTTGGTTCATGGTAAGTCAACTGGTCAATCATGACAATTTTTCCATTATGAGGGAAAAACATCTTATGGTGGACTGCGGATGGGACGACAGACATGGCATAGGTGTAACTACGCCCCAAAATAATGTTGTAGTCAAGAGGGGCATCGATAACTTCCACGTCGACACAAACAGTCTTACCCGCAAGGGTGATAGGACAGTTACGAAAGAGGTCGATGGGCTGGGACGCATGGCCATCCCACGCACGAAGGGTGATTGTGGAAGGGGCCAGCTCAGGAGATCCAAGTTGTTTCCAAACCGAAGCAGAAATCACACAGGTATATGCCCCCTCATCAATAACACACCAAGTGACATTGGCATTTCAGATTTTGACTGGGATTTGGAAAGCAACAGAAGGAGGAAGAGGGGGATGGTCTGACTAACGGGCCTCAAAAATAATCAATTGGTCATCATCAGGATCTACAGCACCCACAGCAGATAGTAGAGCCTTCTTTTGAGAAGGACACAACTGGAGGAGTTCCAGTGTGGAAATGGCAACAGGAGATTGGGCCAGATCATCTACTATACTGTACGAATGGGCAGCCCGACCAGAGGCATCATTTCGGCGTAATGGGCCCTTAGGAGTCTTGGTATGAACCTCAGTTTTGGGAAGAGGGATTTTCAAGGGACCATTGGGTGTCAACAGAGGCTCTGTAGGACCTGAAGATGGGGACTCAGAGACAGACGGAACGGGAGGCGTGGAATACTGACGGGACCAAGTTTGAAGGTTAAGGTCGACGGTGAGCGGTTGGTCAGAGGCCATCATGAGAATCTGGCAATCGGAGGAACCAGAAGGGGAAGGTTGAGTGGTTACTGGGGCATGAGGTGGTTGAGTGGCCATGAATCCTTGTTGAGGGAAAGGATCAGTAAACACAGCAGGTTGAAAAGTAACTGGATTTGGAGGGATAGTAGGGGAGGAGTGTTGTCCCCGTACGGTGGCCTGGGATTCCCACATCTGCCGCATTTGTGGTAATAAGGGACAATCGTGAGTGTAATGACCATAAACACTGCAACACAAATAGGGCTTATTGGTGCGAAGCAGCCTGTCCGGCTTGGGCTGGGAGCCCTGTGGCTGGTTGGCAGTGGTAGGGTCAATACTGGAAGGATTGGATCCACGATTACCAGAAGCAGATTGATTGCCTTTCCTCTGTCTTTGATAAGGAAGAGGATTAGGTGCCCCCTGCTGTGCAAATACTTGCCCTAGAGTGGGTAGTAAGTGTGGTTGTTTGGGTGGAGAAGGTAAGGGAGTGGGAGGTCCAAATGCTGGAGGAGCTGGGACACCAGGGTGTGGGTATGGATAAGGGGTAGGATGAGCAACATTGAGGTAAGCAGGAGTGTGGGCAAAAGGAGGAGGTATGTCATATCCTGGATACATTCTTCCTGGAGGGGGGAACGTGCCGGAGGGGCTAGCCCCTCCTAGAGGGAAACCATAGCCCAGAGGAGCTTGAGCAGAGGTATGTGACAGGGATCCAATGATACCGTCGGCAGAGGGAGATGCCCCTGAGGCATTAGGACCACCGGGCTTGGGGAGGTCAAGAAGGACGGTATAAACATAACTAGATTGGGCATAGATGAGGTCATATTTCAAGGCTATTTGGAGGGTGGCTTCTTCGGTTTGGGGAAAATGGGATGCGACATCTTTGCCAATGGGAGGTAAGAGAGAGCGAAGGAACCAGTCCATGTAAACTCGATCTTCAAAGGGGGGAGCGTGACACAAGCTTCGTCTTCGTCGCCATTCTTGGACATGAGCGGAAAGGTGGGTCAAAGAGGATTGATGAAAAGAAGTTAAGAGTTCAGTACCAGTGTCGTATCAGAGAGGGAGCTAGAAATAGGATAAAAAGGCTTGGGAAATGGTCGCAAAGGTGGTATGGGAAGAGGTGGCTTGATCAACATACCATTTAGAAGCTTCACCGGTAAGCATGCGTTGGAACAAACGAAGACGGATGGAGTCATCGGTGATGAAATTGGAGGAACACCACATGTGGAAAGATCGGATATGGTTGGAGGGATATTCACTAGCAAGGCCTTCGAACTTGGGAATGTCAGAGGGGAGCTTGGTTGGCATAGCAGGCCAACTGACATCATGGAAAATAGGATCATTGATCAGCTGATTGAAATCAGGGAGACTGAGGCTGGCCATATAAGGGAGTAATGGGGCAGTCGAGGTAGGTCCCGTAGGGGTTCCACTGGAAATGGACCCAGCAGTAGAACTGGGGTTAGGGCTAGGTCCTGAACTAGACATGGTGAAGGTAATAGGGGGGAACCAGGAGTAGGGGGAGAACTCGAACAATCAGAGGAAGAGTCGGAGTGCGGACTCAGGGGAAGACTTACTCGATGACAATGAGAAGGAGGAAGTCGACCAAGCGGAAATTGAGGGTGAAGGCTAGGAAGTCTCCGGGACAAATGCCTTGGAGGCGCAATGATGACGGGAAGAAGAAAACCGACAAGGGCAGCGAGGGGTAAAATCAAGAGAGATCAATGTCGAAACAAGGGCAGATAGGTGTAGTGTCAATTGATTTAAAAGGCTTTCCCAGGTGGTGTTAGCCAGGCTCTTCTTCACTTAGGGTTAGTGTGTGGCGTGCGTTAATTTTAATTGTTTAAACCCAGAAATTTTGAGAGTAACAGAAAAAGGGTGCTGCGTAACTGAAAATAAATCTGCAGTAAATAAAACTAAAAGAACATAAAATTAACAGCTATCAATGCATCAATCTAACCCAAGGAGGCGGGTCTCTCAAAACTAGTCTATAAGAGGGAAGAAACTAAGCAGAGCACACTAAAAATAAGCCAATAGATCTAAGGTCAGGAGGGACAGGGATCTAAAGAAGAGATCTGCTGAAAAGAGGTGCAGAGAACAGCAAAGAGGAAGAGGCAAGGTTGCTGCTAAAAGGGAGGAGATCAGCTAAAAATAGAAGGGACAAGGAGGCAGCCCTAGAAATGAACCCAAACAAAGATATATGAGGTGAGTTGAAAGGGAGAAAAGCTGATCTAAAGGGATTTGAAAATGAGGTATCAGATCGGGAAGCAAAAGGGCTGAAACTCTAGAAATTCAGACGTCTGAAACAGTAAAAACTCTCCCACAAAAAGTGGAGGGTACTATAGCCCGACGGGGAAATATTCCCACTTAGTTGAGTGAAACAAATCAGAAACAAGTCTAAACGGGTGGAGACAGAGGCCTGGAAAACCCTGGCAGAAGCTTTAGACAAACCCAGAAAAAGTGCTAGAAAATTGCAAAGAAAAGTGTAAGTCACAGGTTCTGATCTGTTTGCAGTCCAGGTCACAGATTTGGGGCAGAAAAGTGCAACCTCAAGGCCAAGTTGCACTTTTTGGGCCGATAAGTGTGACCTGCAAATCTGGCTCTCTCGGTGGCAGATTTCAGAAAAAATTTTCGTCTCAGCTGCGGCTGATGTCTGTCACCTGCGCAATAAGGCCAGAAACACACGAAAGTTAAAAATTTGACTGTTTGAGGGTTTTAGTGGTGGAAATCACCATAAAAATAGGAAAAACAGAAAATGGAAGAGAAACCCTAGGGTCTGAAACAGCTGGATATGCAGGAATATATGAAGCGACAACGGTCGCAAAAGAAAACCCGTGTGGAGTCGCCAATTGTTAGTATGATTCTTTCGTCGTAAAAGATCACTTTAGCTATGCATAACAAATAGCCCTAACATCGATTATGGCTGCCAAACATCTTTAAATCTGCAATTATATGATCCAAATAATACCGCACAAATCCAGATCTGAGAGGAAAACAAGAAAGGTGTTTTTCAGTTCTCCTCAATGGGATGGGTTCTTGAAAGTCCTCAGAGTTTCAGATCTAAAATTCCTCTCTCTTATTGTGGTAGAAAACCCAGACAAACATAGAACTCAATGGGAGCTCACAAGGCAAAAATGGAAAATGGTGACCAAGAGTAGATCCAGTGTGATCTAATGTAATGAAGGTGACTAATGAATGGGGAAAACCCTTCTATTTATAACAAAATATTGGGGTGTTCTAGAACTCAGTGCATGAATAAAATATTATTAATCAAATTATAGAATCACCCTTTAGGAATATTTTATTATATTTGTTGGAGGGAAAAGGTCTTTTGACTTGGGTCAATTCCTTTATTTATAAACAATAAATAAATAAATGATTTATTTATTATTTTAGGGAGATGATGGGAATATAATTAAATAAATAATGATTTATTTAATTATTTAAAAATGATTTAGTCAAATTTAACTATGAATATTATTTAAATAATGATTTGAATAGCTTATTCCTAGGAAATAATTAAATAAATAATGATTTATTTAATTAATTTCCTTGTTTTGGGTTAAATATGACCAGGAAATATAGACAGATATTATTTTACATGGTGAAAGCAATTTTACTTAGGGTAAAATTAGTCTTACATGGTGTACTTGGATTCATCTAATGATAATGAGTTAGATGACCAAAAATATGGTGTAACAAATTTTCTGAAATCCGTCATCCCAGAAGAACGACACATATTTCTTTAGTAGCTTTTCCATCGGAGAAGTGATCAAAGCGTACCCTTGTATGAACTTTCTGTAATAACCCGTGTGACCCAGGATGGAGCGTAACTCTTTCTCTATGGTCAAAACTGCTAAATTAATGATAATTGCAATCTTGGTCGGGTCCATCATCAACCCTTACTGAAAAATCACGTGTCCTAACAGAATTCCGAATGGGACACAGAAGATGCATTTCTTGATGTTCAGAGAGATCTGGTGTTTTCTACAGGCATCCAACATCATGTGTAGGTTTGATACATGATTTTTCACCAACTCAAACACAGTCTAATCATAAAAATAAACTTCCAAGAACTTTTGCAATAATTCCTTGAATACTGCTACAACAACTTGCGAAAAGATGGCAGGCATATTATTTAACCCAAAGGGCATGACAATATACTGAAAGGAGCCCCATTCTGTCACGAAATTTTTCTTGCTACGATCTTCACAGGAAATACATATTTGATGGTACCCTGAAAATCCATTAGTAAAAAAATAAGCCTCCTGACCTCCTACATTATTCAGGATCTCGTCAGAGAATGGCGTGGGGAAAGGATCATGGATGCAGGCATCATTTAGCTTACGTAGGTCGACCCAGATCCTTATTTCCCATTTTTTTTTCTTCTCCTATACTACCATGGGGCTTACCTATTTGAACTGCTCGACTAGTTCGATGATACTTGCGGCCACCATTTTCTCGAGTTCCACCTTGATCTTTTGCTTGTATTTTGGGTTTAGGCGATAGGGTTGTTGTTTGACTGGCCGCGCATATGGCTTCAACATTATCCTTATAACTCCCATATCGCTCAAGATTCCCTTAAGTTCTGAGAACTTGGTTGGAAATAGGTCCTGATATTTAGTTAGTAGCTCTGTAACTTTTCCCACTATTCTGTCATCCCAGTAGTCCCAAATCTTGGCCATATTGGGCCACTTCTCCAAGAAAATATTAATTTCTTTCAGTTTTATAGGTTTGGTGACATCAATTGTTTGCATTAATGGACTTGCAATGGCCCGCTCCACTTCTAAATCTTCAATGCTAATTTTCTTGGGGATCTTCATCACATGCTTCTATTGACAAATTTCTACAATTTATGACATCCTGGAGCTGCGCATCCCAAGCTGGCACAACCATTCTAGCCGAGGGAGGGTTCCAATGAAGACCATGCTATAGGTCAATTTGGGCACCATTCCCAATGACCTGGTTAACTGAGCAGCATCTCTAGGACCGATGATCAAAGGGTCTATCATTACCTATCATCACAGTTGCTATATGCTCTAAGACAGGAAACATTCATGAATCAAACAATATTTTCATCAAAGCAAGGATTTTCCATGGTTTGAAGCTTATTATTAAACATGTGGGAGCTCACCAATGCAGTCTCTAAGGGGCCTAAGTGCGTTGCATATGCAGGTAGCCCCATTCAAGGCTCCTCTACAAAACGCTTCCTGACATTCAAAGGTGCGTTGGTCACATTGGGAGCGAAATTATCATTATTCCGGAATCTCCACTTGGCCAGTGTCTTCTAGAAGGCTTCACATGTGTCATGATTCAGATCCAAGTGTCCATTTGACATCTACATGACTAGAAAACGTGTCTTTCCTATTTTTGGAATGCAATTTATTGCAAAACAACCTATAGTTCATTTATAAATTGAACACAAAGCTAAGTGTTCAAGGAGGAAGATTTTGAGTAGAGAAATGTTGGAGAATTTTCAATAGAGAGTTTGATTTGTGGAGCTGTTGGTGGAGAGACTTTTTCTGTGATGAGACTAAGGAACTCTGCTGGAAGGTCACGATGAATCAGTCACTAGGTTGTAACCTCTCCTTCTATCATCAATAAAGAGTACTTCTTGTTTTTCCCTACATGCATCCATGTTTACTTTGATTTTCCATGTTGTAAAATATTTGTTGATGAATGTAGTTTATGATTAACTGGTTTGGATAATTAACTTGAATAGATATCTGGATTATTGTATCTTCTGCTGTTTCAGTGCTTTTTCTTGCAGGAAGCATTCAGCTATTTGAAACTGCTTGGAGTTGAGGCTGTAGTGGAAACGACAGAAAGGAGCCATTTGGAAGTGACTGAAACAAGTAAGCATCCAATCCTCTCTGTATATCTATTCTGAGTTAGGAAAAAGGGTAGTGTAGTCTTTCACCTGTTGTTCTAGACTAGACACCGGTCTAGGGAAGCGTAGTTTATTCGTAGATTACAATTCTGGCCCAACAAACTGGCGACTCCGCTGGGGAGAATTTCTCTTGAATCTTGGTGTTTTAGTCTCTGATCTGCTTTCTAAATCCACCCAGTAGTTATTTCACATAAAGATTAGACTTTTTCAGACTTTAAGTTGCAAAGTTAGTGAGCCAAAAGGTAGATTTTTCTTTGTTTCCTGCGCTCAACGCACCCTTGGTCAGGGCACAATGCTTTGCAGAGCACTGTCTCCCTTGTCGCCCTGTGTTGCATAGCACTGTCTCCCTTTGGAGACTGCGTTGGCTCCTGAAAGGAACAAATCCCCTTGAATATGACTTTGTACTTTGTTTAAGTTTTGTTTGCTGATTTATTCTGAAAATTTTAATGCTCTATTGACCAGTAACTCTATATATTTCTTCTCCTTTGACTGAAAATTTGTTCAATGTTGTTTTAAAAAGTTTTTCATTATCATTGAAAAGTTGATTTCAAAGTACTTTTTATGGTTGCATTAAGAATCATTTGCTTTCAAAATAGGAAATTGTCGTAAAATCTTCATTTCCTTTATAGGAGAAATTTTTGTTGAAATCCTCATTTTTCCTTCAAAAGAGAAATTGTTGTTTGTAATCTTCATTTCTCGGAAGTAAAAAGCATTTCGATTATTGATCTAGTGCACCTAGTTTTCTTTCTGCATTCATAACATTAAGGAAACTAAAAAGAAAAACTTGCATTTTCATGTAGGATTGTGTGTTTTTTGCAAAAGGAACATTAGGAAATCTGCATTTAGTTTGAGATTCATTGATTTGTTTTGTTCATTGTTTTGTTTGCTCTCAAATTACTTGCTCTCTTCCCTTAGTAGCTAGGTCTTTCATTGAAAAAGCTGAAAGTGAAAGTTTGTTTATCATTCTTAGCTTGCATTTTAGGAATTTCATATACATCATCGTGGTGAACCTAAAAGGCAAACTGTTAAGCAAGATCAACATAAAATAAATCTCAAATTACTTAACAATGCTTTGGAACATTAACGATAACATTTAGAGGTCTAGGCTAGAGACTTGTTCCAGCGTCATAAAACATAACAGCTGTCGTTAACTTGTTTGCGATACATTCCAAGTGTGATACCTCACTCCATGTATGTAATTATATCGTAGCTCATCCACGTACTTTTGGGTATATCGGGCAGTGTTACAGTACGATAAGTATAAAGGGGTGCTCTCACTGTGAGGTTTCGCATCAGACAACGCTAATACAGACTTGGGCCTCCACGTACCTTCGGGTATATTTGGGAGGACAAATTTTAGGTGCTATCCATCCATAGTGAACCGAGTTAGCCACCTTGAAATTGTGATACACTTAACACAATATTCGGGGAGATTACCTGCATGTACTCCTTGGTTCACCGAGAGGTATTCCGTAGTTCACAGTTTCCTGGTAAACCTTTTTGCTTATCATTACCTTCTTTTTGTTTATTTATTTTTGGATAAAATAAATTAGTAATCATGGAAGAAAACAATCCTACCCCCCGTCGTTCGCGCAGATTATATTTAAAACCACCTTTACCACCAGAAGTTATTTCTAGTGGACGAAGGTGATCACGATCTGCTGAATCAAGTACAATTTGTACCTCTGGCGAAACATCACCATCCAAACCAGAGCTAGCTCAATTTGTTTCTACACATCTCGGTTCATTTACTGTTATCAAAACGAAGCCTTCACAGTTACCTGTGGTCACGATCCATTCAGTCGCTGAGACCATACCTCCTAGACCCGATGTTGTTCAATCACAAATTGATCCAGATCCTGTCTCTTCTTTGCTAGAACATCTGAGTCCTAAATAGTCAGAATTTGTTCCTACCTTGGTCATCCCGCAAACATCTGTAACCATTGAAAATCCCATATCACACAGTCAACCGTCTGAAATATATTTTCGGCCCGATGGTGAAGTTCTTCCTCCTAGTTTAATCGCAATTGAAGAAATCCCTCAACCTGATACACCTTTAAGTCAAACCCATTTTGGGGGGGACCTTTACCTATACCAGTCATTTCCTTAATCATTTCCATCTACTTTTGTTGATCCCATTTCCATTCAATCATCCGTTGATTTCGGAGAGTATACACTTGGTAAAACTACCATGTCTGAACCAACATCTTTGGTTGGGTCTGCGGTTCCAATTAGGTCAGCTCCTACCCTTGCTACTACGTCGATGTTCACAACATCACCAGAGTCATATTTTCACAGTGGTCCTTTGGTCCCAACAGGTTACAAATCATTATTTGGCACTTTCTCTGGTGCACCTTCACGTTCATGGTCTTTTCCAATGTCATCATCTGGTGTTTTAACTAGTAGTCCTATAGTTAGTACTGAACGACTTGATTCATTAAATCCATCATCAGGGAAATATCAAGCTGGTCATTATGGGTCAAATCCTTTAAATACCATATCAACTGGACTCCTTACTGATTAGCACTTAAGAAATATATTGGAATGTCACCCTATCAACTTGTGTATGGAATAGATGAAATTTTTCCAACCAGCCTTGGTGTACCAATTATGAAGTTGATTCAAGAAGTGT